>APFE030953934.1:303910-348777 GCA_000404065.3 Pinus taeda | reverse complement strand
CTTTACATCATGACTTTTACAACTTTACATCTCAAGGGGGAGAACCCATTTGACATAGACCCTCATAAACTACCCAGTCCTGCGACCAAACATAATCTAGCAGATTAACACACTAGGATTCTCCTAAGACTCTAATGACAAAATTCACTCCGGCTTTGGGGTCAGGTTGAAGGAAAACTCTGCCGATCATGGATCGGTGAGATGAAAAACCTTCCGAAATGAAGATTATCACTAGAAAATTAGGTCCACCTAGGCAATTTACATACATGACTCAGCTCTGCTAAGATTATTTACATCAAAATGCAGTCTGGGTTTACAACTTAATAAGATCAGGAGAATGACGATGATTGTCGAATGGCACAAACATCTCGATCAAGCGTTGTCCCTTTCTGCGAAGAAAAAAGGGGGTGCACTGCTATGGGTAGTTGACACGCAGCAGTCAACACTATGATTCGATCACGGAGCTTCAACAAAGCAGTGTAAAGATGAAAATTAGTCGGAGAGCATGACAAGGGTTGTACATAAACTCCCCATTTACCTGGCATCACCCCTTTCAACAAGGGTACTCCAGAACTTTTTGGCCACGCCATATAAGCCTAAGAGGATATGCCTTATGTTGAATTTTGTAGCTATGGTCGGTCTTCATATTAATATATTTTTATCATTGATATTTATGTAAAGCATGTTCTTCATGCTCAAAAGAAAAAATTATTTTTCATATATTTGTCAAAAGAAAAATACAAGGCATGTGACCTTGTCAAAAACAAAAATTTTAATTTTTGACTCCACAAGATGTCCAAGTCAGCCCTCAAGACATCAATGTTGAATTTGTAACTATGGTCGTTCTTCATAATGTACATTTGGTCACTTGACATAATTGTATTTATCATTGTAAAGCATATTTATAAATGCTTGAGTCAAAGGAAAATTTGATTTTGAGTCAAAGTCCCATTGCAACTTTTTAAAGATGAAAATTTGAAATTTTGAAATGTAAATTTTAGCTCCAAAAGTGACAAGTCGGCTTCCCTCCAAGTCAAGTCGGCCCTAGCCAAGAGACACATCCATTCACCCAAGATAGACTATTATATAAAGGCAACTCGACCTCCTTCCTTTGGGCATTCGCATTCACTCACACAAGATAGTTTTTGGTCAAGCAAGCGAAGGACGAAGTAGGACAAAGGAGGCTGAAATTTCTCTCTTCTCCCTCTCTCTAGCAACTCGCACATGTGGATTGATCTCTCTCTCTATGGTTCGCATTTTTCTTGGGGCAACTATTGCAGAGGGCCAAAATTCTTGGGTAACTAGGGCAACTGTTGCAGGGCCGAAATTTTGGGGCAATTGGCTATTGCAGGAGAGTTGAAATTCTGGATCAGACAAGCAGAGCGTAGTGCATGATCATATTGGGTGACTTGAATTGGTGGAGAAGGCTGAGTTTGACCATAGCTCTATATGTGTCTCTCATTGAACAAGAAGAATTTCTCCATTGAAAAAGGTTGTTGGGTTTTCCCCTCTTTGGGTTTTCCCAACATAAAATCTTGTCTTCTTTTGTGTGTTTTGACCTCTATTATTCCACTATTCTTTATGGTTGAATTTTTGAAGTATAATTGTTGAATGATATATTCGAAAAAGTTAAAAGCAAAATTTCAGAAATATTGTACTAACCCTATTTGCACCTAGAAAATCAACATGGTATCAGAGCTTTGCTCAAGGAAGAAAGGTCCATTGAGATCACCTTTGTTAGAAAACCAAAAAGGTAGAAAGATTTTCTTGTCTTGACAATTACTTGTGATATACTTATCTTCTTATTGACTTTCTTTATATTCTTCTTTTGTCTTCTTCTCACCAAGCAATTATCAAAATAAAACATGAAGATCAAGGACACCAGTTATAGGCACTAGGCCAAGGCCAAAACCCCTAAGAAGGGGAAAACCCAGTGAAACTCTTCCACTAATAGATTCAAATCAAACTTGAGACAATCCAATACCTTAGACTAGACCAAAAGACCTTCCTCCTCCACCAAGTCAACCTTTCAAGATAATGTAGCAAACACTAGAAGTCAACTTTTTTCAAACTACTTCAACCTAGCTTCAAGTCAAAATTTTGGCCCACAACTTTAGAATTTTGGCCATACTACAACCTTGCAACTTTGGCCCTCTTGCAGCTTCAGATTTTTCACACGTGTGAGACACAAGAGAGAGAAAATAAGGTTCTTCCTTCTTCGCTTAGGGTTTCTTCTTCTTCGCTCCTTCCTATTTTGCACTTCGTTTTGTCCTCCTGTAGCTGCAAATCGAATTGCTTGGATGTGTGTTCCAAATGAGGTTGAGTTGTTGCCTTTATATACTAGATTTTGCCTCCCAATTAGGTCGACTTGGTGGAGGAGGCCTAAATAACTTATTTTATATAAAAATAAATTTCTTTCTTGATTGATTAAAGACTAAGAAAGGTCTATTACATGATGACATGGACAAGGACTCTTGACATAAACCCTAGAAGCCTACAATGGAGGCTTTGACCTATTAATCATTGACCCAAGCATGACATGCTTTAAAAAGTCAATTTCTTTTACAATAAAATTCCATTTTCTTTCTTTTAACAAATACATTACATTATGACTCAAATATAATTATGAAGATCAACACTAGTTACATTCTTCAACAATCCCTCTAACTAGGGAGGTATTCATAATTACATATATACAGAGGTACATGGAAGATCTCAAAATGATATGCTCTATGAAGAGTCATAGCACATGCAGTGCTACAGATTAGATACCTGACCAGGGTATCTAACCATGTAGGACTAAGGTGTGTTCCAAGCTTTAGCCACTCTAGGTACCATCAGGCTTTAGCTCTAACACCAACCCAAGGATCTAGGTATGTATCCAAGGTCGAAGCTCCAAGACCCATGTCACTCTCCCTACTTTGGGATCTAGACATCATCATAGGTTGGCCAAATGTCCTCCCAAGAATCTTGTAGCCCCAAGAGGCTTCATCTCTACCTATCAACTAAACCAAATATATCCACCAATCTACGCATGCTTCAAACGTTGAACCTTCTTATGGAGAGATCTTGTACAATCACAATCCGAATTAGCAACAAACGTTCAGATATATATACAAGTTAACACAAACCACTGGAATCTTCAAATATATTGATGTTGCTTAGGTCATCATCACATTATCAAACATATCTTCAACAAAAATTATCTTCTTTAACTCCTTCACCAGCACCGAACTCAACTTCAGCACATCTTTCAAAAACATCCAAGTTTTGTTCACAACTTTGTCGATTATGAATAACCATTAATAGTGCTTTAGTTATTCTCTAATTTCAAACATCCTCATGGCCTTTTCATCAAGTCACTCACTTCTCTTCAAGCTCCCTATCAACTAGGGAAATATACACTTTCATTTATCTAAGGACAAGTCCATCAACTATCTTATTCTTCTTGTCATACAGGTTATAATGTTCGTAATGGAAAATTAATAATGATAATCAAGTGAATGCAACAAATTCAACACAATAAAAATGTGCACAGATCATAAAACCAAAAATGAGCCAGAAACACGCCAAAATGCGCCAATTTTATTATATAGCTAAAGAAGTACAAAATAGATTGGAGTGAGTGCAACTGGGCTTGCTTAAAGCAAGCTACATGCCCCAAGTGGATGAATATCAGCTACCAAAACGATGCAGGAATCTCCCCAACAAATGACTGTGCTGGCCCTTGAAGAAGGACATTGTTCGCTGAGTTGGGACCCCGGTTTGACCCCTCAAATTTGTCGAGAAAATTCTGCCAAATTATTTCTGAGATCCTTGTCAAAAACCCAGAAAGGGTTTTGGCAAATTATATCGACCATCTGGGACCCAAAATTTCAGCTCTCTTCTCGCCAATGGCTACCAAATAATTTTGTTGTTTGGAGCACCAAAACTTCCCCAAAAATTTTGCAAAATTAGGAGCCAACTCCTTGACCCCTGACTGACAAAAGCCAAAAATATTTTGGGCTAATTCCGACCTCCCAGAATTACCCAAAATTGGTATTACAAGCTATAATGTTCGTAATGGAAAATTAATAGTGATAATCAAGCGAATGCAACAAATTCAACACAATAAAAATGTGCATAGATCAAAAAACCAAAAATGAGCCAGAAACACGCCAAAATGGGCCAATTTTATTATATAGCTAAAGAAGTACAAAATAGATTGGAGTGAGTGTAACTGGGCTTGCTTAGAGCAAGCTACATGCCCCAAGTGGATGAATATCAGCTACTAAAACGATGCAGGAAGCTCCACAACAAATGACTGTGTTGGCCCTTAAAGAAGGACATTGTTGGCTAAGTTGGGACCCCAGTTTGACCCCTCGAACCTGCCGAGAAAATTCTGCCAAATTATTTCTGAGATCCTTTTCAAAAACCCAAAAAGGGTTTTGGCAAATTCTATCAACCATCCGAGACCCAAAATTTCAACTCTCTCCTCCCCACTGGCTACAAAATAATTCTATTGTTTGGAGCACCAAAACTTCCCCAAAAATTCTGCAAAATTAGGAGCCAACTCCTTGACCCCTGACCGACAAAACCCAAAAATATTTTGGGCTAATTCCAACCTCCCAGAATTACCCAAAATTGGTATTAAACCCTCCTCAGTAGAGACTATGTCCCCCGTGGCTCTATCTGCTGCAAACTCTCCTTATTTCTCGTCAATCTGCATTAGGAATCGTATAGGAAATTTTCCCGAATGTAGGGTAGAGGTTTTACATCAAATCCCGACACAAGATAGCTGAACCCAACTCCACAAAACAATTGTCCAGTGACCCCCTGCGCAAGCCCTAAGAAGATAAATTTATTCCCTTCAATAACTGTCACCTCTAGCTCCAAAAATTTCCACAAAGGTTGAGCCTTCCCTCAAACGATTCCACTGATCTTCTCCCGACAAAATACCCTCAAAAGCTAGCTCAAATGAGTGGTATGATTTCTCTATTGCATCCTCCCTAGAATACGAATTGGCTTACTGAAATATGTTGCAATACTCCACAACCCTCTCACCAAAGTAGCAATAGATTACCTTCCTAGGGTGGCACTCAAAGTCCACTGAAAGAAAGGTGAATTCTCCACTTAGAGAACTTTGTGCCAAGCAGCACTAGTGACCCAACTAAACAACTTGAGCAATAAAGAAAATAGATGAGTGAACAAAAACACCCCAATTGCTTCTATGCTCCTATTTATAATTTCTTCTTGCCTCCTCATGTGGGTCCCTCCCTCCAATATTTCGACCTCCTTCCCTTAGCAATTTGATTTTCCTAAGGGGTTTGAATTCCCCTTTTTTGGGTGACCCCCACATCCCACTACCAATTTAATCTTTCCTTTTCTCTAATGTTGGTGGCCTCCATCTCTCCAAAAATTAAGTGGGGACTCTCTCCACCAACTTTTCCTAATTTTACATGCCAAAATATTTTCCTGACACCCAATTGCAAAAATAGAAATTCATTTTAGCAAAATTAATTTAATTGGGAACATTACACGCTCTTACAACAATTCATCGAAGAATTTAGATCTTTCCAAAAACTTAATCATTTGTTTACATGGTAACAAGGTCATCTATCAAACCTTAATGTCATTGAGGTTCTCATAGCTCCCAGTTTCCATCATGTTCCACATCATCATCAAATTATCATCAAATATGAGGTAAGCATCTTCATCATCTTGAGGACTATGTACCTGTAAACCTTTAACAAGTACAACCAAACACAAATATATATGAAGCATAATAAATCAGAATTTAGACATTCAAAACCTAAACTTAGTTAGGTTTTATAATCAATTTAAGGGTTTCATCCATTAGACTTCTTGCTACAACATTTCCTAGGGTTTCGTCAAAGCTAAATCATATCAATAATCGAAAATATTATATTTCTAAGATTTCATTAAATCATGAATATCAATAATCAAGTTAGCATATTAGCATTTCAATTCCATCAATATTTTCTAGACACTTATATCAATTTCATACAAGGGTTTTATCGTAAACCCTAGATACAAACTCCATAACTAAATATACAACAAATTTTGACTAGGCTATACACCCAGAGATCCATTTCGAGGGATTTATGTTGATTATTACAAGGGTGTTTTCATAAGCCCTCATGTACCAAACCCTAAGAAGAAGTAGGTTTTTTAGACATCAACAACAAACCCTAAAAGGCTAGGCTTTTACCATAACAATACCAAAACCTTAAATATTAAGAGAGTAGGATTTCGACAAGAGATCTAAACTTTATCAATACTTCCTAAACTGAGTTGGTGGATTCCCCATTGTAGAGGCAGTGGATAGATTCTTTGATATATCTGGTCAACACTGGGCCAGATATATGCTTTGTTGTGAATACACTGAGCCAATTTATGGTGGAGCCAAGTAGGTTTCATTGGTTGGCAACAAAGCATGTTCTAAGGTATCTTCGAGGTCTAGTGGAGTATGGACTCAGGTATGTCAAAGTGATGGAGTGCGATTAGTGGACTATAGAAACTCAAATTGCGCTAGGAGTGCAGCTGACAGGAAAAGCACCTCAAGGTGTTGCTTCAGTTTGGGAACAACGGCGATTTCATTATTTAGTAGGAACCAGAGTATAGTAGTGCTCAATTCAACAAAGGTCTAGTACATGGCTATGAGTTTGGCGAGTTGTGAGGCCATTTGGCTTGAAAAGATGTTCACGGGGTTGTTTTGTCTTAAGTTAGATTCGACAGTGATTCATTGTGACAACCAAAGTTGCATTAAGCTCTATGAGAATCCAATGTTTCGTGACAAGTCCAAGCACATAGAAATCAGGTATCACTTCATCAAAGACAAGGTCCAAAGGGGAGTTTTAAAGCCTCAGTACATATCCACAGATGAGCAGGTTGCAAATATTCTCACCAAGCCCCTAGTAAAGGGGAAGTTTGTTTTCTACAGGGCTAAGTTGAGGGTGGTGCAAAACACCTTCCTCGCTAGGAGCAAGTACTGGTGTTATTAATTGAGGCAAGTACTTTTGCATAGGCTTGGTGTCTTCTTCTTAGATGTAAGGGTTATTACGATTTCTTTCCTAAGTCTAACTTAGGAAAAGCACATTAATTAATTTACTTGATTAACATTGGCTATTGAGCTATGTTTCTAAGGATAGATAATTTAGTTATTCATCTAACTTAGACCTAATCTCTAACATTGATCTAAGTGGGTTAGGAATTAATCATATTCCTAGTCATCTATCACTTTGGAGATTGAGGGTTAGGGATTTACCTCAGGATGAAATTATAAAATAATCACAAGGAAGAGGTGAAGACACATTGTAACTGAGAGAGTGATTTTCTCAACGAGTAAGAGGCTCAATGACTAAAGAGAAGAAGGTGTGCAACAAGGATTTTCTGGAACGGAAATTAGAGGAGGTTGAATTCATGGAGACGGAGTCTGAGACTTGGAGGAGAGAGGCCAAAAACTCTAAACAAGTCAAAATTTTAAATGAAGACAGATTTCCAGTTAGTTGCGTGAAGTATAGGGAGGAGGTCAAGTAAGCTAGAGGGACAAGTCTTGGAGTCCAAGTTTTGCTAGAGGAGTCGAGCCTTCCATTTCACAAGCCATACAACAAGGGCCAAAATTTGTAGGTAGAGGTCAAGATTCCCATCGCCATTTATCTTTCAAAACAGTGTATTTCCAAAGGTCGAATTCCCCTTGGGACGAATATCTAGAGGGCCATTTTCAGGTTCAATTATTGTTGTAGTTTTTGTGTATCTCTGTGGGTCAAGGCCCTAATTTTCCATATTAATAAAACTAAAGGAAAAATTATAAACACCAGTGTATTTATTTTCCAGCAATTTCAAAATTTAGTTGAGCACAAAAAAAAAACTGGTTATAAAACAATTGTGGACAGAAATAAACCGAACCTAGTATTAAAATCTAACAAAATAAACATCAGTAGATCACATTAGGTATGTTCTTTACTTAACACTAACTTATGACCTTATGACCTTATGGCAACAAGGGATCAACCACCACTATCACTGCAAGGCCTTTCTCCAATTCTTTAGTGGTGAACTAAATCTCACAAGGGAGGCTTTCGTATATAGATCACCTAAAGGATATTCAACAAGAAGGGTTTAAGGTGATGCAAGGTCTAATGATTGGGATAAGGTATTGGTCTAGCCTAGAAGGTTAAGATAATCTTTACTAGGGTTCAAATACTCTATCCTTAGACCTACTAAATAGATTACTGAGTTGTACTTGTTATAAGATAAGGTTTGAGAGATGTAGTGGGGCGGGCATTGAGGGGGGAGAGGGATTAGCAGCAGGAACACTAGCCACCGTACCCTCTTTTTCATGTTGCCTTGCCCTGTATCTTTTGCCGCTTTGATGGCCTACTCGGCACTGCTTTGTTTGTCGTTGGGCGTTGCCATTAGAAGTGGTTTTGCATTTTCCTAGAAGCTAGAACTAGATTCGCTATTGTCGGCTCATGGATAGTGTCTTAGCTCTCTTCATGGCTCGGCTCGGCTCTGTTTGTGGCTCAGCACTGTTGTCGCCCAGATTGTACAGGCACCACGACAACGCTCAGGGCGGGGGCTGTCACTCTGGTCCCCGCCCACTCCGTTCTAGTTGTCTCCCAACAGCAGGCTATGGGGGGTAGTCCCTATGGAATGACGTGAAGGAAAGTACGTTGAAAAATCAACTTACTTGGCAGACACGGATGAATGGCCTAGCCACTTAGTTGGAATTAAGCAAGATTATGATTAAATTAGATTTTCTATTATGAGACCAGTGCCTTAATGGAGTCACAAATTCTTGCTTCTTATGAATTGAAACCAAATGACCGGATGGATACCCGCTGCTTGAATGATTGACTAACCTATGTGAGATGCTTATGCAAGAGATTATGAGTCACTACTATCTTGGATTAAGATAGGTTAGATTACTTAAGTACTAATGTGAAATTTATCTTAAGAGTACTTAACAATGTTATGATGCAATCTTAAACAAGATAAGTTTCAAGAGATACACGTGTAAACTTCAAGTAACCAATTCACCAATTAAGACAAGATGTTATGCCAAGCTATGAGATCAATGAGATTAGCCAATTTCAAATGAATTTCAACAATAAATATTCAAAAAATTCAGACTTGATCAATGTTATATCAGCAGTAAAAAAATGTTAAACCATCAATGCTTATGCTTGCACAAAATCAAAAAAATATGACAACTTAGAAAATATGTATGTTGGCTTTCTCAAGATATATTTGAAAGTAAAATTTCAGATCTGAAATATAATTTGCAGCAGTAAGTTAACCCACAATCAGCAAATAGTGATGTCATTACCAATGCCCAAAAATGCCTAACAATAGTAAAAATTGTCAAACTTGAGGAAAAATCAATTTTTAGGATTTTTAGGGTTGTGTTATCATACAGAATGTCTAGGCACTGCGACAATGGCTCGGATCGGGGGCTGTCACGCTGATCCCTAATCTCCCTGTTTAAGTTGTCTCCCAATCGCAGGCTAAGGGGGGTAGACCCTACGAAAATGGAATGAAGGAGAACTAGTTGGGAACCAACCAGTTCAGGAGACAGTGAAGCAGCCAAGTACTTGTTTTATATTTAGCAAGACTTATACTATCTAATTAGATTTAAGTAATTGATACCAATGCCTTATAGAGTCAACTATCTTACTAGGAAATTTAGGACCAAGTAATTGATTTGCAATTGCTTCTTGAATGAACAACTATCTTATATGAAGTGTAGATTCTAAAACTAATGTGAGATGTAAAAATCTTGGTTAATTTTAGTTAAATACCTATCTAAATTTTAACCCTTCAATCCTTTCTATATTGAGCCTAATTTCGTAGTAATTGGCAGAGAGAAGATAAGGTGAAGCACACCAAGGTGTGATTAACGATACCTCTCCTGAAAATCTAACATACCTGATGCCTCCGACGCTGCAGAGAGTTGTGGCTCTGACAACTGCATGGTCATTGTTTTAAGTACTATTAAAAACAGATCTCTCAAGCAAAGATGGATGGGTACCTATCTCTCTATCAACCAAGCTTATGCTTGGAAATAAATTTTGAATTATGCAGAACTAACTTAATAAGCAAATGCACTAGATGATTAGAAAATGAGATGAAGTTAGATTCAAAGATGACAAGAGCTTATGTCGCGATCTATCAAAGTCTTTAATCACCAAAATGAAATGTTCACTTGATTAGATAAAGACTAAAAGCTAAACTTCTCAACAATATCACAATAAAACAACAAGCCTATTTGAAATCTTCTAGATTCTTTCAAATGCAATTATAGCTCCAAGAGAACAAGAGCTTCTTCACAATTTAATATCAAACCTAGTAAATGCTTAGTTATAATACTCAGTTTCGGAAACAAAAGATATGCAATTTATAACAATTCCATGAAAGAGTACTTAAAAATTACTTGAAAAATTCACCAAGAAATATGCAATAAATATCCAATAATTCAAGTAATTAAACCACGCTTAGAGCTACTTAAATGATGAGAAATCTCAATAGATATCAAGCATAAAAATACTTCGCATGCAAAAGACTTACGCAATTAAATTTCGAAATTAAGTAGCATGAATAGCCTTGAAATTCAAATGCTAAGCAATTCAAACAATTCCAGAATAAAATTGATTTTTCTTAAGTGATCCCAATCCAGAAAAATTTATGTTTTCCTATAGTCAACTTTAGAGATGATTTAAAAATATTTAAATGTGTTTTGACCAGTGTTGATAATATCGATATCGGCAAAATATCGCGAGGGTCCAGAAAACAACTTGTCGGCAATATCGGCGAAAATATCAACAAATATCGACAAGCATAAAAAATAATTTTTTTCAGATTTTTAAACATAGCCGATATTTTCAAAATATGGCGATTATTTTGCCAATATTTTCAAAATATCGCCATATTTTCTCGACGATATATCGTTTTGCCAAAAATATCGCGATATTTTCAAATATCGCCAATATTATCAATAGTGATTTTGACTATAGAGAAATTTTTTTTAAAATTACCACCACAAAAGTTTCCCTTTAAAAAATTTAAAATCCCGAACACCTAACACAAAAAAAACCCCAAAAGGAACTTTAGATTTAAAATTTAATTATTCCTTTAGCAATTTTAATGTGATAAAGTTAGAATGTGGCAAAATGTGAGAAAATGCCAGAGGCCACATACAAAATTTTAACTTGAAATATTGAAGCCTTCCTTGAAAAAATTAAAAGCCACAAATGAAAATCAAAACTCTTTTAAAGTTTTCTTTTGATTTAAACAAAAACAAAAATTAAAAAAAAAAAAAAAATGTGAAAAGCAAACTCATAAGAAAAAAATCGAATTTGTTGAATTCGAACTTAATTATTTTGTAAAAAGCCTAACCCTAACGAAATCAACACAAAGAATAAAGTAAAAAAAACAAATGAAAACATGAGGGCTTGGCCTACAGGTCGACGGAGGAGGAGCTACGACAGCAGAAGAGATGAGGGAGACTAGAATTCGCAGGACTAAGCGGCGGATGAAGGAGACGTTGCAGGTCGAGGAGAAAGAGAAGGAGGGAGAAGAGCTCATGAAGAGCTACGAGAAAGGGAAAGAAAGGAACAGTGTGCAGAGGAAAGGGCGATCTCAGGACGTTGGCAGCCGACAAGGAGGAGAGGAACGCAGGTCGAGGATTAGGGACACAGAAGGAGTTGCATGAGGAAAGGAGAAGGGAGGAATGATGGAGGTCAATGGATGCTGGAGGAGAAATGAATGTGATTGCAGGAAGAGGACATGTCAAGGGAGAGTTGCAGGTTAGAAAGGAGCAAAGGAATGCAGGCAAAAAAACCCACGCATAGGGAAGAGAAATAAATTGAAAGGCAGCAGCAAAAGAGAGAAAAATGCAAAGGAAACAATGTAGAAAAATGAGGGCAAAAGGAGAAACAAGGAGAAAAACGCAGCAGCAGGAGTAAAAAGAAAAAAAAAGAATTGAATTTTTCTAGATGAAAACGCAGCAAAAAATGGTAGCCCAAGAATCCCAAAACTTTCTCAAAGAAAAAATTAAAAAGAAAATTTTTCCTAGAATTTTAAATTTTATGACAACATATTTTTGTTTTAAAGTTTGCTCTCAGATAAACTTCAAATCTGAATTTGAAACCCTTAGACTAAAAATAATCTTGAATAATGTACCTGCAAAATGGTATTGAGGCCAAATCTTTCCCTCCAGGATCTAGATCTGGCTTCAAATTAAACTTCTCTTTTAGATCCGCACCTGCAAAAAACAAAAAAAATACCCAAAACCCAGATATAAAACACAATGAATAAAAACATCAAAACCCAAGTTAGAAAACTTCTAGATCTAAAAACAAATTACAGATCTATGCACAAAGGTTGCAGATCTATCAAATCTGAGGAGTGTGAGTCCAACTCCGCTCCTAGATCCGATAATCTAAGGCTCTTACTAGCTAGATTTATCAATTTCTCTACAAGATATTTAAAAGATTTTGAAATTTTTAGAGAGGTACTAGCCCAAAAACACCCCGCAGAGGAAATTAGAAACAAAAAAAAATTGATCGTTAGATAAATCTTGGAGCTTATATGAGGTAGGCTCTTCAAAAAATATGTGCTGAGAGTTGGTTGGTCCAACCGAGAACTATCCCCAAACGCTCAAAAAACCTGAGAGATCCCTAGCAAGCACTAGATCAACCATCAAACCAAGTAGAGGAATAGAACAACAATGAAATTCTGAAGAAATAGGGATACCTGCTACTTCGATCCAAATTAAAAATGTTACCCTAGATCAAACAAATTGAATAAGATACCTGTATTTAGATTTCTAAGGGAGCTATTGATTGATAGTTTTCACATAATATTAAGCAGATATTAAAACAATATTACCATAGTTTATTGAACACAAACACCACCGCACGTTGAAACCCTAAAGACTTTCACATTAACTCAAAAAAGTATACAAGAGAGCTTGAGAGCTTAGTACACGATTCAAAGATCAGATGAAAAGACAGAATGACACTGACCTCTAATGTATAGGTAAAATCTCCAACGGCTAGTTGGCTTGATCCCTGTCAAAATAATCTCGACCGTTCATAAATATATAACTATTCTTTAATCATTACCGTCGAAATTATTTAATTTTTGAGGAAAATTTGAATTTTTCATTTAATTGATTTTTAATTATGAAAAAATCATCATTTTGAATTAATTTCCTCAAACATTTGACTTTGACTTAACCACCAAGGCCCAAGGATCCAAAATTTCTTGATTTCTTCAATATTCCCTTCGTCGGGGACCTTCAAAAATTAACTTCGTTAAAACCCACGAATTTCACCATTGGAGAATTTAATTTTACCTAGAACACAAAATTAGTTAAATTTTTAGCTTAGGATTTTAATTTAATTTTGCCAAAAAAATTAATTAATTTACTTATGAGGGGATTAATATCTTTTCCAACCCTTTAATATTTAGCCGGTGTCTAATTATGAGGGACCATGCACTAAATATTTTTTACATCAAGATATTACAATTTAATACATGAAGGGGGAACGCTCGTTCGTTATAGACCTTCAATATTTACCCATTTCTGCGACACAAAATATAATCCAGTAGACCAAGTGACTTGTAATAAAATAATCTAGCCAATTAGCTAGGATTATTCCCAAATCACTTTTACATAGACTCGATCTAAAACACTAGGACTCACCTAATATCTTAACGAAAAAATCCATTCTAATTTTCAGGTATGAGTAGAGGGAAAAACTATGCCAATCATTTGTGTCTAGAGACAGATGAATCAGTGAAACAAAAAACTTCCTAGAATGGAGATCGTCACCAAAACCATAGGTTTACCTAGGTTGTTACATATAGACATGGTCATACTATGATTATTTACATTATACATATGCAAAATGGGTTGACATCTTTACAAAATTGTCAACTGATGATGAAATATGAAAAGTGCCAACACTCGAAAATGATAGACACCTTTTGCAAAAAAATGAGTGTACTGCTATGGGGTCGTTGACACAGAGTAGTGAACATCTGGCTCTACTTGGGACACGTTGTTTCATCAAAGGAATGTGAGAATCCAGAATTTTAATCCAAGCGACACACAAGATTACATAAGTAGCATCCATCCAAAAATATCATATAACATTAAGCACATGAAAATAGAAGCTCTTAATTCATTAACTATTCTACTAATCATGAAAAGTAAATCTAATCCTAAAACAGAAATGAAATGTTGAAATGACAAGGTGTAGTGTTAGAAATACAATACAAAGGATGCCCTGTTGCATCAGATATGTTCAATATAGTGCATACTAAGCATTTGCCTGCTTTCTGGCAAATTTGTGGGTTGTTTTTCGAATGTGCCACGCCCTATCTTGCTTATTTTAAGACTTTGTCTTATCCGAAAATAGCGCTGCTCTCGGCCATCAGATGCATCAAATTGCTTCCTTATTCTTTTTCTTTTTCGTTTCAGGCTTTTCTTCATGGTAGGTTGTATCATTGATGATGTCGAACATTCTGTTTGAGAACTTTCGGATGAAGTATTTAAGATATTTGTGACATGCCTCTCTTCATTCTGCATTTGTTCTGTGATAAATGATGGATCGGTGTCATGAGTTATAACTTGATCATTTCCAAATTCTTCTCTGATCATGTCATCCTCAGCTATATCTTCGTTAATGGGGTCAACCACTTTCTCAGGATATATCCTAGGTTGAAAATTTTGTGCTTGAGCTCTTTCCATCTGGATCAACATAAACTGCAAAGTACTTATTTCCTTAGCATGGCTAGAGATTAATTTCACTTGGTTAAGCTCCATGCTTTCAAGTTTTTGCAGTAATTTTTGCATAGGGTCATCATCCGATTCTTTAACCTCTTTTTCTTTAGGTTCTCTCAATTTGGTCGAAGCCCTATCAAACCCTGGGATTTTAGACTTCCCAGATGCCTTCTTATCTTTTTCAAGCTCTATAGCTAAAGGTTGAGCAACTTTATAATCAAGATTCTTAGCTCATTTCAATTCATAAGATGTATCAGGATTAAAAGCATCGATATAAAAATCTAGAAGATATTTATCAGGAGGTTTATAATCTGTAGATATTTCTTTAATAATACCATTAAATCTCTTGTTGAACTCTTCAACTGTCTCGTTTCCTCTCTTTTTTATGACACTAATAGCTTTTACGAGATGTCTCTCTTCTCTCTTATCTCCATACTTTTCCTTAAAGGCGTTAATAATTGATTGCAAAGAATAAAATGAATTATCATGCTTTTTCGTAAACCAATCCAAAGCATCTTTCTCCAAGGTAAAAACAAAGAGGCTCATTTTAAAACCTTCATGATTATAATCAACAGCCCTTGCATACTTACCTACCCAAGAACCAAAAGCTTTCAGATGAGCATCAACACTAATTGCATTATTGCCCCGAAAAAAAGGCAATTTATCAATCCCATTCTCCGAAAGATCATTAGAGTCTAGGATAAAGTTGAATATTAGCAAAGTTACATGGGGCGAACACATTCATGATGACTCGCCCAAAGGGAAAAGGAGGGGCCAAATGTATGGAAAGATCCTTGCTCAAGAAAAACAAGAGATCCATAAGAAGGGAGCTTCTAGCAAAAATTCTTGTAAGAAATGAAAGAAGAAGTCACCACTTGAACATGAATCTATCTCCAAGATCCAAAAGGCAAAACCCAAAAGGTTAGTCAGGGAGAAGCAGATGGATATCAGGGAGGGCTTCTTGTCTGAGGAATAATGGATGAATAAGTGGAGTTGCCACCCAAACAGGAAACCAACCGAAATGTCCAGGTGCTAAAAGTGTAGATAAAAGGATTAATGAGATGACAAAAGATAAGGTGATGAAAAGATGAAGAAATATAATGGCACCAGATAATGGCGTTAAAAGACTGAAAAGATGAAGATGAATGTCATAAAGCCAAGGCCCAATAAATTGGTCCCCGGCAACGGCACCAAAAAATGTTGTCTAATAGAATGTCTAGGCACCGCGACAACAGCTCAGATCGCGAGTTGTCACGCTAATATCCAATCTCTCTATTTAAGTTGTCTCCCAATAGCAGGCTAAGGGGGGTAGACCATACAGAAATGGAATGAAGGAGAACTAGTTGGGAACCAACTTGGTTGGGAGACACAGTGAAGCGACCAAGTACTTGTTTTATATTTAGCAAGACTTATAGGATTCGATTAGATTTAAGCAATTTATAACAATGCCTTATGGAGTCAATTATCTCGCTAGGAAATTTAGGACCAAGTAATTCATTTGCAACTGCTACTTGAATGAACAACTATGTTATATGTAGCCTAAAACTAATGTGAGATGCAAGAATCTTGGTTAATTTTAGTTAAATGTCTATCTAAGTTTTAACTTTTAACCCTTCAATCCTTTCTCTATTGAGCTTGATTTCATAGTAACTGGCAGAGAGAAGATAAGGAGAAGCATACTAAGGTGTGATTGACGATACCTCTCCTGAAAATCTAACATACCCGGTGCTGCAGAGGATTGTGGCTCTAACGACTGCAAGGTCACCGTTATAAGTACTATTAAAAGCAGAGTTCTCAAGCAAAGATGGATGGGTACCTGTCTCTCTATCGACCAAGCTTATGCTTGGAAGTAATTTTTAATTATGCAGAACTAACTCAATATGCAAATGCACGAGATGATTAGAAAATGAGATGAAGTTAGATTCAAGGATGAAAAGCACTTATGCCGCGATCTATCAAAGCCTTTAATCACCAAAATGAAATGTTCACTTCATTAGACAAAGACTAAAAGCTAAACTTCTCAGCAATATCACAATAAAACCGCAAGCCTACTTCAAATCTTCTAGATTCTTTCAAATGCAATTATAGCTCAAAGAGAACAAAAGCTTCTTCAAAATTAATATCAATGCCAATGGATGCTCAGTTATAATACTCGGTTTAGGAAACAAAAGATAAGCAAATTATCACAATTCCATGAAAGTGTACTTAACAATTACTTGAAAAATTCACCAAGAAATATGCAATAAAGATCCAATAATTCATGTAATTAAACCACGCTTAGAGCTATTTAAATGACGAGCAATCTCAATAGATATCAAGCGTAAAAATGCTTCGCATGCAAAAGACAAGCAATTAAATTTCGAAATTAAATACATTGAATAACCATGAAATTCAAATGCTAAGCAATTCAAACAATTCCAGAATAAAATTGATTTTTATTAAGTGACCCCAATCCAAAAAAATGTATGTTTTCCTATAGACCCCAAAAGGAACTTTAGATTAAAAATTTAATTATTCTTTTGGCAATTTTAATGTGATAAAGTTTATGAAATGAAGGTTAAAGTTTGAATGTGGAAAAATGTGAGAAAAGGTTTAGTTAATAAAAAATTTAATGGGCCAGATGCCACATAAAAAAATTTAACTTGAAATATTGAAGCCTTCCTTTAAAAAATTAAAAGTCGCAAATGAATATCAAAAATTCTTTCAAGGTTCTCTTTTTTATTTAAACAAAAATAAAAATTAAAAAAAAAAATGTGAAAAGCAAACTCACTCATGGCAAACTCTCCCCACCTCTTTTGTAGAGGTACATGAACACTCATGGCACAGTCATCATCATCCTCTACCTCCTTCTCCGCCTTCATTGGTGTTGCCTTGGAGTCAGACGTCTCTCCCTTATTCTTCTTCCTGGGACACTGGCTTGCATAATGGCCTAGCTCCCCACAATTGAAGCACTTTATCTTGGAGAGGTCCTTTTTCTTCTTCTTCCCCCACTACCCGGCAGATGCCAGAGCTGCATCCTCTTCCTCTACTTTCTTGACTCGGGCTCCTTTGTTGCTGCTTCCCGCCTTGCTCAGCGGTCTGATCTCTTCTTGGTGAAGAGCTACCCACAATTCTTCCCATCTTGGAAGATTCACTCTGCCCAAAATATGTTGGACGAATGTCTCCCACTCCTCGGAGACTATGTTCAGGGAGGTCCTCACCATTAACTCTTGATCCAGCGTGACCCCTATGGAAGTCAGTTGGTCCCGAATCTCCTGCAACCTGCTGAGGAAGTAATCTATCTGCTCCCCCTTCTACATCTGGTACGACCACAGTTGATTCTTCAGTAGCATCTTCCTCATCACTGAAGTGCCTTGATACAATGTCATCAAGGTGTCCCACATTTCCTTTGCCGTATTCTTCTCGGCAATATGCTGAACCACATGATCCTTGACCCCATCAAGGATTATGCATTTCGCCTTGGCCATCGCCAATGTTTTCAAAACCGTTTTTAAAAACCGGTTATCGATCTAACCGGCCGGTTAGCAAGGCCACCGGTCTAAACCGGCCAAAAAACCCGGTTGAAAAGGCCATTTCGCCATTTTTTTGCCCTAACCGGTGAAAACCGGCCGGTTTAGGACAAAACCGGCCGGTTTTAGGCACGCCCACCATAAAGTTAAAAAAGCATATTTTTCACTGTGTTTCAGGGGTTTGGGGGGGGGAACTAAGGGTGTTTCAACCCTAACTATGTTGGCAATTAATGGTAATGTTAAATTCTTAAAGTAAAAGTGACATTTCCTTTAATTTTCATTTTCATCCTTTTACTTAAATTTTTAACATTACCATGAAATGACTCAGGATGTTTGAGAGTGGTTTCGACCTCATTGGATTTCATATGGGGAAACTAGAATTTTAGATTTCACTCAAAATTCAGCAGACTTAATGGTTTTCAGGATTTCATGGTTTGGGGGTACAATAAATGCAATCGAAGCTCCAAATGATGAGCAAAACTCCTTATCTAGATCCCATTGTGTTGGACGATATTGATCCAACATCAGAATGGGTGGAGGAGACTAAAGAACCTGTGTTTGAGGCTGATTTTGATATCGACATGGCTTTAGTAGGGGATGATGCAGATTATGTGGTGGCATCAAAACTAGGATCAGTAGCGGCATCAAGGAAAGGCAAAGAACCAATGGAAGGCACTAGTCATGCAGGTCGACAAACTCGTGCTTCCATTAGGTCCACTTCTATTGTCATTGGTGGCATTGATACTGAGGTTGCAGATCAGGCTGAGGCATCCTCAGACTCTGAACCAGATGTGTCTATGTAGCTCTTGATGATGATCCTATGTCTAGTAGTGGTGATGAACTTGATGATTGATCATTTGTACACTGTAGACTTGTAGTAGGCCAATGGCCTCATAGCTTGCAGCTTGCAGCATTGTTTTTGGACTTTATAGGCCATTTAGAGCCTCATTTCTTATGTATTTTACTATTTTATCGATGATATGTATTGTACTTGGTGTCATTTTGATCTATTCACCTTTACATGGTATATAAATGAGCAAACTTTGCATATTTTGTCTCTATTGGCTTGGAATCATGGTTTTACATCTTAAAAATAGTTTTGTTTCAATAAAAATTAATTATTTAATGTATTTTTTTAAAACCGGTTCGTTTAGACCAAACCAGTCCCGGTTAGACCGGTTCCGGTCGGTAAACCGGTTCATTAGGTGGACCGGTCCGATCACCGGTTCCGGTTTTAAAAACATTGGCCATCGCATCCCCATACCTTTCGTTATCAGCTGGATTGACTAGGATAGCCATGGTTCTCAAGGCGAAGGCCTTGATGCAATGTCTATCTAGAACGGACAGGATCTTGGCCTTTCAGATCACAAAGTTGGACACCCTGTCCAGCCTGTCCTGATCCCTCAGTCCATTCATGGCCATCTCTCTGCTCTTCTTTTTGACTCCTCTAAGTCTCTACTTCCCTCCTAGAAGTTCTCTCTTCGACTCCCTCTGAGTCTTTACTTCCCTCCTAGAAGTTTTATGCTAGACTCCCTCTGAGTCTCGATTTCCCTCCTGGAAATTCTCCTTCCAATAGTCGAATCGCACCACTCCGATCTTTGATGCTCCTGCAACACTGATCTAGATTTCTTGGCTAGAAATCCGCATAAGTAGCGACTCCCTTTTACCTTTTACCTTGGTTCTATCCCGTTAGGTACTATTTTGCCTCGACAGCAACAATACCTCACCAACTTCACTCTCCGCAATCTGCCCACCGCTTCATATACCCCAACAAGTGTAGAACTGAGCCTCTACGCAATCCCAGCAAGGTTGATTTGCTCTCCTAACCAACTGTGTCAACCCTCTTGGTCTCTGTGTGGCTCTTCGTGAGCCTCTTATGCCTTCCTCTGCTTCTGCGTTGGCCTCTCTCTGGCTCGAACTAATGACACAGGTCCTCTGCGTCAACCCTTCTCTACTGCTTTCTGCCTAGGAACAGCTTCTGTCACTCGGGACAGTTGTTTCTACTGCAAATTCTTTGATTCAGATGGCACCTTCAGCTCTCCTGTGATCTGCAACCCTCAAATACCATGTTGAAATTTCTATGTTGAAATTTTATCTGTATTCTTTGGTTTATTTCACCTGCTTGTTTAATTACTAACAAGTTATTTAACCATATAAACATTGAAATAAACACAATACAGTCTCAACCATCTACAAATCAACAACTGAAAGAAATATACAAACACACAAGGGACACCGTTATTTTTGGACAATCGTCCCTAGAAAAACCCAACTTGGGAAAACCAGTGCAACAGTTTTGAGGATTTTATTATTAAGCAACTTTTCTTGCGTACACTAGGTGCCAAACTGACTCACCCAACAGAGAAAAATAATTTGGTAGTAATACCTCTCTTTGGACACAGATATTTTGTAAGTCTGCCCCACGAAACCCTCTCCAGCACAATCTGAAGCACTGCGTCAGCCTGAAACCCTCTGCGTCAGCCCTTTGAGGCTCTATGCAGCCTCTTTGGCCCTCTGCGTCACTTTTGCAACGTCTGCGTGGGTTACGTTGGCCCTTCTGGCCTCTGGGTTGCTCCTCTGCCTCTGCGTTGGTTTTCCAGCACTATCTCTTCCTCTGTACCTCGTACTCGTTGCCCCTCGCTGCAATATTGATCACTGGTTCGATTTCTCTTAGCAAACCCCGCTCTAAAAAATCGAATTGACTGATCCCTCTAGTGCATCTCCAACTAACCCTCAAGCCTCCTCTTATACTTTTTTTGTTGAGTCTTCAACAGCCGAGATTACATCTTTAAACAATGGCTAAGATTAGATTTGGCTTGATCCATGTTATTTAGAACCTTCTAACCCAATTTTATATTAATACCCATTAATATTTTTATTTTCCTAAGTTTAGACTTAGGAACCCATTAAAAATATTAATTATCTTAATATCTCCTTTATCAGGTAGAATTGCCCCAAACCATTTCTGGGTCTTGGAGATCTCATGTGCTTAGCCTCTCTATCAATTTCATGGCTAGAGCACATCCGATGCTACCCCAAATCAACACAACGGCCAAGATTAGATCTTACTCGATGGCTACAATTATCTTGAAGTCAATCCGTTTGAGTTTCTAGAACATTCACACCTTAACTTAGGTAATTTTGATTAATTAGTCATATTTCCTAAGTTTAGACTTGGGAAATATTTAAAAACTAACTAATAATCTAATTAAGTCATTTCTAGGAGGAATTTCCATAAACAATTTATGGGTTTTGGATATCTCATGCATTCTAGCCTCTCCACAAAATTTCAAGGCTAGAACACATTCGATGCTACAAAAGCTAACACACCCTCTTAGCGAGGAATGCATTCTAGAGTTGTTGTCTCCTATAGCAACACTCTGTCTCTGCATCATCTCCTGTCACGCTATTGATGTCTGGCTGTTGTTGCCCACCAACTACTTCGCAACTCTGATATGTTTTGCATCTGTGTTGTTGTTGACCCTACTGAACTGCTGTTAACACTGCATCTGCACTGCAACTCCCTCTCATCTATCATTGTTGCAACTGCAACATCCGCAACTGAAAAGCATCTTAAATACTGAATCAACTGTGATAAGTATGATGCATCTGTCACGAGTCCTCACTATTGCTAATATCTGCACTGTCACTGAGGCATCTGCGATGCTGCTAACTCTGCACTGTTGCCATCTTTGCACTGCACTCCTCAGCATCCTACTGTTACTAGACTCTGCATCTATCACTATGGCATCTGACTGTTGTTAATCTAGGTTTTCATTGATGTCAATATGGTATTGGTCGGGATGACAAATATTCTTGAGATGCCAAATGATGTCATAACTCTTGAAGATATCAAGACACTAATGAAGAAGTACCAATCATGTACCTTTGATGATCTATATGATGAAGCCATAACCTTAGATGTTCTTACCTCGGATGATCTTGATGATGGAAGACTTTATGATGACATGGAAAATTCAATGCTTCATATGATTAATGACATATCACTATCTTGATGACATTATAAGCCTATGATGAAGAAGCCTAACAACAAGCCAAACCATGAAAAACCCTGACTGCCCTACCTCAAATTTTGTACTAATAAATGACTAGTCACATCAACCCCTAGGACACCAACACTTCTCTAGTACAGGCTCCAACCTGCTTTCTTGAGGACACCGATCCTCCAGGGCTCCAACCCTATCCTCCAAGGCACCAACCTTGTCTTTTTGAGCCTCCAACCCACTGCAATACGTTGTCAAGATATGTTTGGTAGTAACTCATGGCTCCCAAAACTTCTTCACCGAGCCCTGTCAATCTTCAGCTTCACTATAGTCTTCCACTTTACATCATCAATGACAACCTTGTAATATAGAAGGTGTCACCACTGTTCTTCATGGTACCCAATCAAATCCTCCAAGTTTACTTCATGATGACTTCAACACAGCATCATGTCTCCAAGGATGTTTTACAAGGCTTCTTCAAGTCTTACTCATCCACACATCACAGGTTCCAGGTGACTATTCTTTTCACGGGTCAATAAACTTCAGAACCAAGCTTCAATCTTCCTATGAGCAATAATTCTTCACTGCATCAGACTATTGTTAAAAATATCACACTGCACAATGCACCATGTTGCACCAAGACTTCAGCAATGACAATCCTTGCACCACACTACACCACTGTCCAACGCACCATGCTGCACCAAGACTTCAGCAATGACAATCCTTGCACCACACTACACCACTGTCCAACGCACCATGCTACACTAAGACTTCAGCGATGAAAATCCTTGCACCACACTACACCACTATCCAACGCATCATGTTGCACCAAGACTTCAGCAATGAAAATCCTTGCACCACACTACCTCCACTTCTTTATCAATACTACACCAAAGTTTGCACCATGACTTTTCCACTACTCCAATCATTAGATTATCTCAAAACAACTTAAACACTCCTACGCCAAGATTTACTGAAGTTGTTAGTCAAGAATGCTTCATTTCACCAATCTGTACCATATAGCACCATAGACATCACTGCTATACTTCTTAGTCCATAGTCATCACTGTGTGCACTTATTTCCAGGTTTTTTCTGAAGGAGAATGCACATGTACCTTCACACAGACAGTCTGAAGTTTTATTTCACAGCTATTGTAATAGGCTCCACATGTCAGAGGTTCTGTGATAGTCTGAGCACTATAATGTTATCACAGTCCAAGCTTTTGTGCTTATAGGATCTGTGTCTTTTTGTTGTACAAAACTCCGATCTTTCTTCTCTATAGTCCGACGTATTGTGTACCTATGTTCCCTGCCTAGTCCGAGAGACCAACACGTTGTATAGTCCGAGATTTATAGTCTGAATAATACACGAGCCACAGTCAACTGAAATCACAGCAATTCGAGCTAAAACCTGAGCTTTTGTCCAAAGCATCAAGAAGTTTCCACAACTAGTCTGAGGTATTAATCTTTAAATGCACTGAGATGTATCACTTTTGTTCACCATCCAAATCAGGCCTTAAAGATACTCCCTGCTCTAGTTTTGTGCCTCCTTTTCTTCAAAGTTTATGTCCTTCCTTAGAGTTCACCAACCCCTAAGACTCCAACCCCTAGGACACCAACCCTTCTCTAGTACAGGCTCCGACCTGGTTTCTTGAGGACACCGATCCTCCAAGGCTCCAACCCTATCCTCCAAGGCACCAACCTTGTCTTTTTTAGCCTCCAACCCACTGCAATACGTTGTCAAGATATGTTTGGTAGTAACTCATGGCTCCCAAAATCTTCTTCACCGAGCCCTGTCAATCTTCAGCTTCACTATAGTCTTCCACTTTACCTCATCAATGACAACCTTGTAATATAGAAGGTGTCACCACTGTTCTTCATGGTACCCAATCAAATCCTCCAAGTTTACTTCATGATGACTTCAGCACAGCATCATGTCTCCAAGGATGTTTTACAAGGCTTCTTCAAGTCTTACTCATCCACACATCATAGGTTCCAGGTGACTGTTCTTTTCACAGGTCGATAAACTTCAGACCCAAGCTTCAATCTTCCTATGAGCAATAATTCTTCACTGCATCAGACCATTGTTCAAAATACCATGCTGCACCAAGACTTCGGCAATGACAATCCTTGAACCACACTACACCACTGTCCAACACACCATGCTGCACCAAGACTTCAGCAATGACAATCCTTGCACCACTACACCACTGTCCAACGCACCATGCTACACTAAGACTTCAGCAATGAAAATCCTTCCACCACACTACACCACTGTCCAACGCACCATGTTGCACCAAGACTTCAGCAATGAAAATCCTTGCACCACACTACCTCCACTTCTTTATCAATACTACACCAAAGTTTGCACCATGACTTTTCCACCGCTTCAATCACTAGATTATCTCAAGACAACTTAAACACTCCTACGCCAAGATTTACTGAAGTTGTTAGTCAAGAATGCTTCATTTCACCAATCTGCACCATAGACATCACTACTACACTTCTTAGTCCATAGTCATCACTATGTGCACTTCTTTCTAGGCTTTTTCTAAAGGGGAATGCACCTGTACCTTAACACAGACAGTCTAAAGTTTTATTTCACAGCTATTGTAATAGGCTCCACATGTCAAAGGTTCTATGATAGTCTGAGCACTGTAATGTTATCACAGTCCAAGCTTCCGTGCTTATAGGATCTGTGTCCTTTTGTTGTACAAAACTCCAATCTTTCTTCTCTACAGTCCGATGTATTGTGTACCTATGTTCCCTACCTAGTCCGAGAGACCAACACGTTGTATGGTCCAAGATTTATAGTCTGAATATTACATGAGCCACAGTCAACTGAAATCATAGCAATCTGAGCTAAAACCTGAGCTTTTGTCCAAAGTATCAAGAAGTTTCCACAGCTAGTCTGAGGTATTAATCTTTAAATGCACTGAGATGTATCACTTTTGTTCACCATCCAAATCAGGCCTTAAAGATACTCCCTGCTCTAGTTTTGTGCCTCCTTTTCTTCAAAGTTTATGTTCTTCCTTAGAGTTCACAAGTTGTGAACTTATCCCCTTTTGTATTGTACTTGATGATTGAGTAAGTAGTGGAAAAATGAAATCAGATGCCTAATATGTAGTGTTTTTCTATGCTAAACGAAGAGACATGACCCTTCAAGCAGGCCAACATGAGTAGGCTAGGATAAAGGTTGGCTCAATAAATAAATATGTATCTTTTAACTTAAAAATTCAAGTTCTCACTAACCACCAGGAGTTTGGAGGTGAGTAATGGCTCATTGGAAAGAGGAAAGAATCCGCTTTCAGACGGTATGGAAATCATTATGAAGAGATGCCTCTAAGGTGGTAAAAACATTTTTCTTTGTGACTGCCTTTGAATTATTTAGTGCAGAAAATTATTAGGACAGTTTTCCATTTGGGATAGCATGGCCTTTTCAAAGGATCATAGTGTCATCATGTAGGACATCCATGTCATCATGACAGTATCCAACGAGTGTATCATCTCGTGTCATCATATAGTGGTGTAGTGATATGTCATAGTGCAACGTCATTAGGAAAGTTCCAAGGTAGTCTTCCAATCATAAAATGAGGTCTTCCACGTCATCATCTAATCCTCCAACCTTCATCACGCTCATCGAATGTAGGACACGTCATCATGTGTATGTCACATAAGTCATCAAGAGTTTCTAGATCATCAAGGTGTCTTGCCATCTTTATCAAACACGAGTATAGTCATCCTCTGGCATGTCAAGAATATTTGCCAATGCCAAAATGACATCAATGACAACCTAGATTAACAATCTCCGCCTTTGTCATTGATAGCAATATTCTTGCCCTTCCAATATTCTCTCCCCCTTTGACATCAATGGAAAACAGAGCGCCCAAATACTCTCCCTATCAAGCTGCTTCTTTTCTTCACAAATAGCACTTCTTCATAGGTATGTTACTCCCCCTGTCATGGTGCTCTTCTTTTTGGCAACGTGGTTCATGATAGAAGTGCTTAAATTCCTTCATGTGATGAACCAACTCCCTCTGTCCGCACGACCTCCTCTAGCTCATGAAATATTACCTACTTAGTGATAAAGTGGAAGAGATCTTCAATAGTAGTCCATCAGATCAATAAGAAATCATGATCTTCGATGGAGTTGCTCACAAGAGATGATCTATCAAAAGATGATTGTGCATGTGTGACTCATCAAGAATTTCACAGGGCCCATTCACGGATAGCTTCTGCAAGAATGATCATAAAATCATAAACTCCCCCTAACTGTATGCATGGTCTTCCTTTGGGCAGAGTCTCCCCATCAAGTACTTGGAATATCAAGGATGACTTTATCAAGTCAACAACATGTGTTGTTGGCTAGAGTGTTCAAGGGTCTTCTGGATTCAATTTGCTTCCTTCTCCATACTTGTATAACTTTCTTCTCTAGCATGGTTCTTCCTTGTGTAGGGGCCCAAGTCAAGTTACAATCACGTGACATCTATCCAATGTTATGACACTTGAAGCACTCTATGTTGTTTATGAATAAGAATTCATGACTTCTTCTTGCAAAATTGCTTCTCGAAGATTGACAGGGACCATTATATTTATCTTTGTGATATGCCCTACAATCTTTTGCCATGTGCCCAAAGTTTGTACAAGAATAGAAATAACCAAGCAATATACTTTGGTACCTAGGGGAAGAAAGTTTCCTTGATGTACTTCTGAAGTCTTTTTGCCTTGGGATCCTTTGATGATAGCCATTTCTTCTTGCATCCTTAACACCATCCACATTTCTTCTGGGAGGAGGGTTTCTTCCATAGTTGTCTTCACTTTTCTCCTTGCCTTTGTTGGAACTCGGAGCATTAACATTTTTTCCAAGCTTCCTCACATCCTTGTTGTTTGAAGCATTAGGGTTTGCATCATTCTTGCTTGAGGATTCACCTGAATAGCCAAGACTTGATTTATCGAGGGGAGACCTCTGATGACTTAGGATGTCATCTAGGGTTTGAGAAATTTTCAAGTTCTTATTCAGCAAGTCAACTTCCTTTATAAGAAAGACAATTTCTTCCTTCAATTTATTGCATTCTCCATCCTTCTTTGATAGAATGATCTCAATTTCTTCCTTCATCTTGGTTGCTTCACACGATTGGGCATTAAGAGAAGTGATTTTTTATTTTAAATTGGTGATGTCATCATCCTTTTCTTCTAGTTGGCATATCATGGTGTTTCTCTCCTTTTCTGCTTCATCAACTTGTCCTTCTATGAATGTCAAAGATTCCATCACCTTCTTAGCTCCTTGTTCTTGTTTCCTTGCTTCTTCTAGTTGAGATCTAAGGGAGGAGACCTCTTCCTTGTATTGACCAATCTCTGCTTCAAGTTTGTTCAAGATTTTGTGCCTTTGTTCAAGGTGGCTTGACACGGTATCTTCCCGTTTCTTTGCCTTATCCAATTGATTTGTCATGGCTATGAATTCTTCATGATGCTTTCTCTTGTTTTGATGAAATTCTTCCTTAATCTTGGCGAGCTCCTCATCTCTTTCTTGTACTTGAAGCTTGACAAGGTCAACTTCCTTCCTTGTCTTGTCATGGTCACCAACTTGCACTTTCTTCTTAAGTTCCTCATTTTCCTTTTCAAATTGTTAATCTCTTCCATGGTAGCCATAAGTTTAGTGAGGAGATCTTCTTCAAAATCTTTTTCATTCTCTTCATCTTCTAGGTCTTCTTTAGCCTTGATGTTATCACTTTTATCTTCACCCTCCTTGGCTCTGGATTTCCTTCTCGTTTTCCATCATTTTCTTGACTAGAGTTCATTGTCAATGCTCCTTTTGAGTGAAGATCATGAAGTTTATCCCATATGCCTTTTGCTGATGAACCATTTTCAAAATTGGCCTTCATAGAATCAAGTAGCCCATTCAAGATTGCTTTCATTGCTCTTGTATTATGTTTCTTGGATTCTCCATCCATCATGCTATCAGCAATCACCGATTTCCAGACTTCAATGCCTTGAGTCTTTAAGAAAATCCTCATTCTTGCTTCCCATATATCAAAGTTTCCATTGAACAATGGAGCCTTCACAAATTGATCGACTTCAATTTCGGTGGTTGAGGGATACACATCTTTAGGAGGATTGGAGACTTTCTTCCTTGGCTTCACCATTTGTGTTCTAATGATCAACCTTCAAGTTATTAGCCTTTGAGTTAAGGAACTGGCTCTGATACCAATTGTTGGAAATACTGAGAGGGTTGAATCAATATTTCTTTCCAACTGTGACTTTTACCAGTTAGATCACTTATATTTAGAACACAAAACGAACAATAAGAATAAATGCTTTTATTAATTTCTTTAATAAATCAAGTACAATGTATAGAGGGCCCCAACCCTAGATGAAGACATTGATCTTCAATCACCCAGGCTCCATCCTGTTGACAAGCACTAACTTGGACTTTTGTGAGGCTCCGACCTCTAGGGCACCAACCCTATCTTCTCAAGGCACCAACCTTGCATTTAGAGGCTCCAAACCCTAGGACACCAACCCTTCTCTGGTACAGGCTCCAACCTGGTTTCTTGAGGACATCGATCCTGTAGGGCTCCAACCCTATCCTCCAAGGCACCAACCTTGTCTTTTCGAGGCTCCAACCTCTTGGGCTCCAACCCACTGCAATACTTCGTCAAGATATGTTTGGTAATAACTCACGGCTCCCAAAATCTTCTTCACCGAGCCCTGCCAACATTCAGCTTCATTGTAGTCTTCCACTTTACATCATCAATGACAACCTTCTCATAGAGAAGCTGTCACCACTGTTCCTCATGGTAGCCAATCAAATCCTCCAAGTTTACTTCATGATCACTTCAGCACAACATCATGTCTCCAAGAATGTTTTACCAGGCTTCTTCAAGTCTTACTCATCCACACATCACAGGTTAAAGGTGATTGTTCTTTTCACAGGTCAATAAACTTCAGACCCAAGCTTCAATCTTCCTACTAGCAATAATGCTTCATTGCATCAAACCACTGTTCAAAATATCACACTGCCTAATGCACCATGAACACCAAGACTTCAGCGATGACAATCCTTGCACCACACTACACCACTGTCCAACACATCATGCTGCACCAAGACTTCAACAATGACAATCCTTGCACCACACTACACCACTATCCAATGCACCATGCTACACCAAGACTTAAGCAATGACAATCCTTGTGCCACACTACACCACCTCCACTTCTTTATCAATACTGCACCAAAGTTTGCACCATGACTTTTCCACTGTTTCAATCACTATATTATCTCAAGACAACTTAAACACTCCTACACCAAGATTTATTGAAGTTGTTAGTTCAAGCATGCTTCATGTCACCAATTTGCACCATACTGCACCATAGACATCACTGCTACACTTCTTAGTCCATAGTCATCCTTGTGTGCACTTCTTTCCAGGTTCTATCCAAAGGAGAATGCACCTATACCTTAACATAGACAGTCCGAAGTTTTATTTCACAACTATTGTAATAGGCTCCATAAGTAAGAGGCTCTATGATAGTCTGAGCACTATAATGTTATCACAGTTCGAGCTTCTGTGCTTATAGGCTCTGTGTCTTTTTGTTGTACAAAACTCCGATCTTTATTCTCTACAGTCTGAGGTATTGTGTACCTCTGTTCCCTGCCTAGTCCGAGAGACCAACACGCTGTATAGTCTGAGTTTTATAGTCCGAATAAAACACAAGTCACAGTCAACTGAAATCACAACAATCTGAGCTAAAACCTGAGCTTTTGTCCGAAGTATCAAGAAGTTTCCAGAGTTGGTCTGAGGTATTAATCTTTAATCACTTATGTTCACCGTCCAAATCAAGCCTTAAAGATATTCCCTGCTCTGGTTCCGTGCCTCCTTTTCTTCAAAGTTTATGTTCTTCCTTAGAGTTCACGAGTTGTGAACTTATCCCTTTTTGTATTGTACTTGATGATCGGGTAATTAGTGGAAGAATGAAATTAGATGCCTAATATATAGTGTTTTTCAATGCTAAACGAAGAGGCATAACCCTTCAAGCAAGTTGACATGAGTAGTCTAGGATACAGATCAGCTCAATAAATAAATATGTATCTTTTAACTTAAAAATTCAAGTCCTCACTAACCATCGAGAGTTTGGAGGTGAGTAATGGCTCATTGGAAAGAGGAAAGAATCCTCTTTCAAATGGTATGGAAATCATTATGAAGAGATGCCTCTAAGGTGGTGAAAAACATTTTTCTTTGTGACTACCCTTGAATTATTTAGTGTAGAAAATGATTAGGACAATATGGCTTTTGGGATAGCATGGCTTTTTCATAGGGTCATAGTGTCGTCATGTAGGATATCCATGTCATCATGATAGTATCCATCAATGAGTGTGTCATCCCATGTCATCATATAGTGGTGCAATGATATGTCATAGTGGAGCATCATTAGGAAAGTTCCAAGGTAGTCTTCCAGCCATGAAATGAGGTCTTCCACGTCATCATCTAATCTTCCAACCTTCATCAAGATCATCAGAGGTAGGACATGTCATCATGTGTATGTCACATAAGTCATCAAGAATTTCTAGATCATTAAGGTGTCTTGCCATCTTTATCAAACAAGAGTTATAGTCAGCCTCTGGCATGTCAAGAATATTTGTCGATGCCAAATTGACATCAATGACAACCTAGATTAATAGGTACAATCTCCCGAACTCCATTTTTCATTATTGATTGATACTCTTCATTCATGGCATATTTCCATTCTTGATGTTTGACAACCTCTTCAAAGGTCATTGGTTTTGCTTCTATTAGCTTTGTCATATAGGGTGCATACCTGGAATATCTTTTTAGCTTCTTACTTTCCCTGAATGTGAGGCAATCTGGTTGTGAAAGCTCTTCACTGAGCTGTTTGGATTTACATTGGATACCACTGTGATTCTCTGTAACAACCAGAGGTGGGATTCCATTACTAAGGAATCTCGTATTCGTCGATTGCTCCAGCAGATAGACATCATCTAGGATATGGTAAGTCGATGAGCAAGGAGGCTCCATCGCATTAAGATGATGTACAGGTCGATACACCTTGTCAAAGCCCGAGGAAAGATCTAAATCTGTGACTTTCCCAAACGACTTGGAGTCGTCAAGAAACCCTTGTATAAGGGTCCTGCATGTTGCATACATTGAGCTCTGGGAGCTCTGAGGGCTTGCGGTTCTTACTGAAACAACATACGACCACAGGGTGACTCACCCTCCCCTGGTGGTGTGCATTGGAACAAGATGATTCGCTCTCTTATGGGACAAGATGATTCGCTCTCTTGCGGAACAGGATGATTCGCTCTCCTGTGTAGCAGGATGATTAGTTCTCCTGTGAGGCCTGGATTGAGGTGTTCTCCATGGCGGCCTGGATTGATGTGTTCTCCATGGCGATTGTAGCAGGATTGATGTGTTCTCCTGTGAGGACATGATTGATTAGTTCTCCTGTCGAGGGCCTGGAACTATCAGCTCCCTCTTAATCCTAGACCCCTTACAAAAAGCTTTGATTTCTTTTGAAGTATATTGTCCTCCATTATTGGACCTTAGAATCTTTATTCTTCTTTTTGTAAGGTTCACTTCAACTTTGAATTCTTGAAATTTGGTGAATACTTCATCCTTGGATTTCAGCAGATAAACCCAAGTTTTCCTTAAACGGTCATCAATGAATGTAACATAATATAGTTGACCCCCATGAGATTTTGTAGACACAGGACCACAGACATCGGAATGAATGAGATCCAGGATTTCTTTTGACCTTGAAGCGTTGCTTCCAAATAGTCTCTTGACATTTTTGCCTAATGCACATCCCTTGCATACTCCTTCATGATCCTCCTTGAGTTCAAGGATGCCACTCACCATTGAATTTGACCAAACCTTCTATGCCAAAGTTCACATGGGCTTACTTCAATGTGAACCAAAGCTTGAGAGAGAAGAGTTAGTAATTAGTAGACTCTTCCTTCACGAATCCCAATCATCTTTGCATTTTCAATGCTAGAGTTTTTATCCCATACTACAACCTGTCCATCTATAAAAGCGACTCTATCTCCCTTATCTTCTAATCATGAAATAGAAAGTAGATTCTTTTGCAAACCTGGAACAAATAGAATGTTGTTGAGATGAATACTTCCTCCATTTTCTAGCTCCAGCAAGGTGATCCAATTCCTCTTATATGATAGCTCTTCATGTCACCAAGCTCAATGGAGTAAGAGGATTTTCCTCTTGATAAGCTCTTTAGTTGTTTATGCTCACCTGTCATATGTCTTGATGCTCCACTGTCGATTACCCAAATATTCTCATTTTCAAATGTGCCAATAAGTGTCAAGAATAAGCCTTCTTCCTTCATAGAAGTATTGGTCATACTCTTGTTGATGGATAATAGGAGATTCCACAATGCTTTGATACCTTTCTTGAGATGGCTTGCTACCATAGCACACTTCTTCAATGACCTCTTCAAGGATGCCCTTACCCAACCTTAGCTCTGATACCATGTTGATAAATCTATAGGGCAATATTTAGAATGATTTCTCTTATACTTGATAACTGCTTGTGATGTCTTTTTACTTTTCTTACATATTAGCTTCTTCTTGTATTACTAATGTTATTCTTATCATCAAACAACTACCAAAACAAGAAGATCAACAATACACAAGAACACAGGATATAGGTTGCAAGTCAGGGCCAAAACCTCTCCACTTGAGAGGAAAACCCACAGATATCCTCTTCTTATAAATTCTTCAATTGACGAATTCCAAGACCTCTAGACCAAGACCAATACCCTTATAAGATCAAGTCTGGCCTTCTTGATGATGGGGTTCCTTTTCCCAAGTCAAACCCCTGTCAAATCTCTTCCAGCAACACAACTTTGACCCCCAGCTACAGAATTTCGGCCTCTACTGCAGGTCTGAAATTTTTGGCCCTTACAACAATAGTTGCTTCCACACTTAAGATCTTATTTAGGGCTTCCAAGGCTTCTTGAGACCTTCGCTTGAGTTTCTCCTTCTTCTAGGGCTTGGGATGACCTAATGAACCTTCTTTCAAGCTTCTTTTTGCACTTGCTCCAAGTTCAATCCCACAGTAGAAAAACCCTAACCCAATAGCAAAAACCCTAGTCTCCTTCCTTCGCAGGTGTGATGAGATAGAAATAACCCAATCACTTGATCTTTGTCCTTCTTCTTCCTTCGCTAGCTTGATGAGAGAATGAATTCTGTCCATAGTAGGTCAAGTTCCCTCCTATATACAGAGTTCCAAGGTGGACAAAGTACCCCAAATTAGGTTGACTTCTTAGCTAGCAGGCCGAGTTGGTCTAGGAGCGTATTTTGAGACTTTTAAATACAAAAAATAATTCTCTTTACAAGTTACAACGTCCCTGATTGGGTCTTTATCATATGATAATCTCTTTTGACTTCTTGACTTAGGACAAGCCTTAGAAGCACTCAATGGATGTTTGACCTCAAAAATAAAAGACCTTGAGCATGAAACCCATGCTTCAAAGCAACAATAATAATTTTTCTTTCATTTTGCAATATGCAAGTATCAAATGTACATTTCATATTTATGAAGATCAAACATAGTTACACATTTTTCAACAGTTATGGCCTTGCAATTGGTGATGGTAAACTCGTACATTTTGCCTATTAACGCTCAAGCTAGCAGGGGTCCTAGGAGGGGATCCTATGGAGCAACTATTAGGATAAGGGGCAACAATGGAGCGATAACCCAGACTCATCTCAGCTAAGGCTCCCTACTCAGACTTTCACCAATGGTACGAGACCCAGTATGAGGAATCATGGGGATGAATAGATCAACGAAAGGATGAAGGGTGATTCTAAAGCAACAAAACTTAAGAGTGTTGACTTTAAATGTAAAATACACAAATATATTTGTAAATAATATTTTAATAATATATATGAAATGTACAAGGATGATTGACTGTTACAATGAGGGCCTGCTTATATACTTAAGCAGGTGCACTTTCATGAATGGTCATGTCCATTAAGACATGCCTCTTCACTAACTACTCATTCATTAACTATAATTATTATTATTATTTTTTCGCTCATTTATTTTATTTTTATATAAATTGTATCTGTAACATTGCCTCTCTCTTCAAGAAGCTTTGTCCTCAAAGCTTAATCACTAATAATTTCTTCCTTGTCCACGTCTTTCCCGGCATGTGTAAGTCATCAATACTATTGTCTTGGAATTAGATTTTGCCCATTTACCTTGGATATATATTACTATTACTATTACTATTATTTGTAATTTGACTTTATTTATTATAATATAAATTAATGAATTAATTTTTAACAAAATAACTTTATAAAATTATTATAAAGTAACTTTATAAGTTTATAAAGTAACTTTAATAACTTTTATAAAGAAAAATTATTATTTAAAATTCTTCCTAGTAGTCACCATAAATATTCATAAGGTTGTGTCCTTAGTGACAGTTGCGCTCCAACATATGATATGGTTAGACAAATGTGTTGAAGTTGTATTATCAATGCAGTTATATCGTCCTGTGATTCTTTGTGAAATAAAGCGGTTTCTTCAAACAATAGGCCGCGGGAATAAGATCTAGAGGTGATTTCTCCTAATAATTTTAGGGTTTTTTCATCTGAAATGAAGATTTGGCGATTTAGGGGTTCAAATTGGAGATTCAGGCACAGATAGTTGAATCTTTTCCTACAAACTCTCATCTGATTTTGTAAGAAAGAATGGTAAGAAATCTTCAGCTTGACTTCGCATATATGCAGCAGCGATTTCTCAAAGTTGCTGATATGAAAACTTGCATGAAAGCCCTGGATGTAGTGATAGTTGATTCTCTATAGCCTGATAGAGGCAATGACCATCTACCTTGATTTCATTTAATGATAACCCAAATCATTGTAGTTTCTGCTACAACTAATAATATTCAAGCACACAGTCATTAATTGTGTTGTCTTGTTCTTGTTGAATTCTTTGTTCATGATCTGCCTCTTGCTCAGCTCTCTTTACACGTCATTGTACATGCTTACTTGGCTTGATGGACTGACTAGTACTTGTCATAGATATACATACTATGGCCTTCACCTTGTCAGGACTATTAGAGTCGCGGCCATCCTCACTTTTATAGCCTAATAACGCAACTTCTTTTGCATGTCTAGCTCTTGGTTTTGCATCCAAATTGGCAATCTCTTCCTTAGCATACTTTTTCTTAGCCTTTTGTTCCACTTTTCTACCATTGGCAGCGACTTTCTTTAAACTTAACTCCTTATTTTGAAGCTCTTTGATTTCACGCTGGTGTCTGGCTAGCATTGATGTTTGGCTTTCCTTTTCCTTGTCCTCATCATTAATTATCTTTTGTACCTGCACAACACCATTTTGGCTGGAAGAAACTTTAAAACCCTCATCGATGACACCACTATAATCTAAATCTAGGAATCTGTACACATGTTCCACTGCCCGGGAGGCAATATTGTAGAGCGTGTCGGCTCTATCGTGCTAGTTGTCTGAATCGTCAGGCATAAAACTCCATAAGAATCTCGAAGAACTTATTGTAGACGAAAATGGGAGCAAATTTACTGGGGTTAGCCAACAAGGAAAATGCATGAGCATCGTGCACCAGAACTATAAAGTCCCCCATGCTGGATTCATGGATGTTGAGACCAGTGTAGAAAGAGTCGGTAAAAAATCAGGATTAAATCCCCAAAACACGATTTTTTTGGCTGGCTGATTAAATCGGCCGATTTTTTACTGATTTTTTCACTCCCAAAAAAATCGGGATTAAATCGTAAAAGTCCCAATTTAATCGGGAGTCTACCCAAAAAGTCGCCAAGACTTCCCAGGTTGCAGATAAGAGGAGGAAAAGTGAAAAAAAGCCCATCATTTTTCATTGTTTTAATCCCATTCGTCCCTATGGAGAGAGGTGGTGTTTTCCAATGCCCAAGAGGAGCAGATTTGCTAGTTTTGTGGTGGGGATTTGGAGATTTGTCCACTGCTCAACGTGAGAGATTCAAAGTGTCGATTTGCTGCTACGAGGTATGTTTTTTAATTTCTCTTAGCCTTTGTTACACAAACGGCTTCTTAAATCTTTCTATAATTCTATTAGTTTGTTTTTATCTTACTTTTCCTTAGAATTTTGAATCAAAACGTTGTTTACAATCTAGATTGAAGCAAAACTTCAACTTTCAAGAATCAAATGACAAAAATTCAAACCCTTGTTTAGTGAATCTGAGTGTGTTCAAGTGTTATGAATATAATTCATAACAATTAGAAAAATAAAATAAATATAAATATTAAAATAATTAAATATTATTTAGGTTAATTAGTCATTAAATTAAGTGAAAAAGCATGTCTAAAAGACATGCCCTTTCACGAAAGGTCAACTGCTGAGTTAAACAGGTCCCATTGTACATTCAAATCATCATATAACATTTTTATATAATAATAAATATTATTTTTAAATACCTGTGTGTATTTTTAACAATTAAGCCTACAAGCTATCAGTGTTTTCATGCTACAGGGTAAGTTTTTATACTACAGTGGTATCAGAGCCATGGCACACGATATAATCATGCGGGCCTTTGAACGTAGTTCGCCGCACAATGTGCCATTACATTCAAGTCCTAAATACATTGAACATTTTAGTGAGATTCAAGAAGCATTTCAGCATTTAGAAAAATCATTTGCAGAAGTTTCAGAATGTCAAAAAGAAATCAATAATAAGAAAGATGAAAGATCATTGTCTGAAGATGAAGATGAAAATGATCTAGATAACGATTCTGATGTAGCCGATATAGATCAAGAAAATTATGTAGATCAAGATGATGATTCATATGAAGATAATGTAGATGAGGTCTATCTTAAGAAACAAGAAAGATGTGAGGCCGAATTTCTGTGGGAACCTGAGAAGATTAGAACAATGGCAGCTGAGTTAAAATCTAAGGAGGTCAGGGTGAACACTCGTCTTCTATATCAGCAAACAAAGTTTAACCTTCTTCAAGAGGAGAGTGAAGGCTATGCAAAATTGGTGACCTTTGAAGGTTGTGAAAGGCTAGAGAAGCTTCCAGATGAGTTTGGTCAATTAGCAAGTCTAAAAGTGTTGCTCTTTACAGGGTGTTCATCACTACAAAAGCTGTCGGAAAGTTTTCGTCAACTCAAAAATTTGGAGGTGTTGGATCTTGGATATTGCTCCCAACTTGAACAGCTATGCAATGACTTCCACTAGCTCTCCTCCTTGCAAAATCCTACTTTGAATGGCTGCAAACATTTAGAGAAACTCCCTAAATATCTCCATTGCCTAACCTCATTGCAACGTCTAGATTTGAGTTGGTGCACCAAGCTAGAAGGAAAATCTATGGACCACGTGGTAAAGATGAATACATTACAACTTGTGGACATCAGGGGAAGCGGACAGTTGGAGGAGAGATGGGCAGAAATTCAAAGTGATGGCGGTGGATCATGGTCCTTTACAGTTACTTCAGGGAAGCATTTGTCAATTTCCAGGGTTGAAAAGCAATACATAGAAAAGAGTCTTTTATTAGAACTCGATGGCTTGCTTACTAATAGATGAGGAGAGCAATTCCATCTATCTGATCTTCCACCAAACACCCTCATCCTTGTCTTGTGGGATCTCCAGCCGGATATAAGTTATATAATGGACTCTCGGGATTTCATTGAAGAGATGATGGATGAAAAGCAGATAGAATTAATTTATATTGGTCCACATTTTGATAACTTTTCCACCAAAGTCTAGGATAATATATTTGTTGTCAATGTGCCGACAACTTGTGCCACTCAGATGCTTCAAAAAGTGCACTTGACTTAGCACTAGATCATTATCCAAGTAATGCATATCTTCGGATTGAAACGAAGATGGATACCATTAAGCACACTATTGAGTCATTCTCAAAACCAATAACAACTACACATCCACTTTTCTTGAGTGGCTCCGATAGCAGTGGAATGAGGGAGGTTTTGCCACACAGACAGAGAACTGACAAATCTGAACCAATGGTAACAGAAGTGTCTGCTTTAGAACCCGTAAGATTGTCTCCTGCAGCATTGGTTACAGCCATGCCCATAAGTCCACCAATTGTCAATTTAACTGAGGAGCAACAAGTTTCATTAAATAGGTCAGCATTTGAGCACGTTGTCGAGGCATACAGACAAGTTTCTTCAGTTGGAGGCTGTGAATTGTGTGTTGCAGTGCTTACACAATTAGTTGACCAGTGTCATGCTGACTATGACATTCGTGGACTCTTGCAAACGCAAATATTGTCAGACATCAACAACAACTCATACCAAGCGGTAATGGTTCCATCAACGGATTTTGTACGTCATCTGTATACTGTTGTAGTAGTTACTGGTCCTAGAGAGGTGTACACGGATTCTATTGTTGAAGTTTCAGTAGAGCTTTCTAAGAAAATGATCAAGAATAATATTAATGTGGGCCTTGCCTCCATCGTTCCCCGAAGCAATGCCCTTGTGCTACGCCTTGTTGCCTTATGCATCGGTTCCCTGAACACTTATACCCACAGTAACAACACATGAAGCACATCGGCCATGTCCGCAGTTCCCCGCCCCTGCACTGACGGCAACATAGCATGCAGCATCGTTAAAAACCAGGTGTCAAACGACGTGCTCCAGTGGAAAGGTCAAAAGTTGGTGTCTTTTCATTTCAGCGTATAAGCTTAACTTTTAAGCCATCCGATTAAGCGTATAATCATAATCAATTCCAATAGCACCATATAATCAAATATAACTTAAATAAAATCTATTAATTAATTCATATAAATTAATTAATCTAACCAAATATATATATATATATATATATAATTATATATTAAATTATATATAATATATATATATCGTTAATAATAAAAATAATAAAAATTTGGACTCAAAAAAAATAACTAAACTCTGAGATTAAAAAATAAAAGAATTAACATAAAGCATAACCACCAAGGCTTTACCGCCTCACATACGCCAAGATGAAACCCCCCCCAAAGACAGTTGCCAGCAATAAGCTTTGAGAGGCAAAGCTTCCAAAGGAAGAGGCAATGTTATGAATATAATTCATAACAATAAAAATAAAAATAAAATATTAAAATAATTAAATTTTATTAGGTTAATTGTCATTAATTAAGTGAAAAAGCATGTCTAAAAAACATGCCCCTTTCACGAAACGTCACCTGCTGAAGCGTAAAAAGCAGGGTCTCATTGTACATTCAAAATCATCATAACAATTTTATATAATAATAAATATTATTTTTAAATACCTGTGTGTATTTTTAATAATTAAGCCTACAAGCTATCAATGTTTTCGTGCTACAGCATAAGTTTTTATGCTACATCAAGTGAGTGAAAAGAGGCATTTAAAATTTAAAATCAACAATTACATTTGTGTTTGCTTCTTATGTGATGGGAAATTTTTTATTTTTTTCAATTTTTTGTGCCCGAGCTCAAATTCAAGTTAAAAGTTTCAAACAAAATGCCAACGCTTTTGGTCCCTTTGTGGGAAAATGGTGAACCTGATACTATAACCAAATCTGGGGGGGTTAATAGAATATATTTGACTTGCAAGTTGTGTGGCAAGCATATGTCAAGGGGTGTCAACAGATTAAAATTCCTTTGGGGCAAATTTCGGGGAAAAATGTAGAACTTTGCCCAGATCCATCTCCAGAAATCATCCCGTAGGCCATTAAATCGCTGATGGATAAAGAGGAGGGCAAAGACACCACGGCAGCACTAAAAATCCAACTTGTAGGGACCTCAAGAGTGGGGGAGAATTGAGAGTAGTTCTTCAGCATCACCTTCCACACCCACATATCCCAACCCCTCAGCATTCTCAACTTTTTTTTCTCCTAGAACCACACCTAGCGCACAACCTGGCATCAAATCAGTACTTAAACCAAAAAGGAAAAGGTAGAAGCTGACAGGTTGGTCAGTAAGTGTCTTCTATGGATTGATGTTCCTTTCAACATTGCCAAGACAAACCCATTTTATCAACCTATGTTTGATGTTGTTGTTGTCGTTAGCCCGGGATACAAAGCCCTTATCTTTGCAGAATTGAGAGGGCCTCTTCTTCAAGATGAAAACATTGATTGCACTGCTAGATTGGAGGAGTTTAGGGCATCATGGGAACACACTGGATGCACAGTCATGTCGAATGGTTTGACTGAATAGAAGGGTAGGACCCTTCTTAAATTCTTGGTTAGTTGTCCCAAGGGGACAATGTTTATGAAATCTATTGATGCATCTGCACACATTAAAGATGCACGTTTATTATGTGAGTTGTCGGACATCTTCATTCAGGAAGTAGACCCACGAAATGTTGTTCAAGTCATAACAAACAACACTGCAAATTATGTTCCAGCTGGCAAGTTTCTTATGGAGAGGTATCCTAACTTGTTTTGGACACCTTGTGTTGCTCATTGTATTGACTTGATGTTAGAGGATATAGGTAAGATTCCTCTTGTGAGGGATATTGTTGAATCATCCAAGAGCATAACAAAATTTATATATAATCATGCATCTATGCTTAGCTTGATGAGAAGATTCACCAACAACAAAGAGTTGGTGCATCCTACCATTACACGATTTGCCACTACTTTCATATCCCTTCAATCTCTGGAAATTATGTTATTGCTCTCTCATAAAGAACCTGAACACGAGCTGGATCTCCTAATGATTCTTCAAAGTTGATATACAACAAGTAATTTTGAAAATGTTCAGTATCCGCATGCTTTCCTCTAGCCGCCTTTTCTTCATAACCAGCATAAGCAGTGTACATTTGTAGAGCCTTTTTATAAGATGATATCACATTGGAAGGAAGTCTAGCTAAATGATCTATGTCATTCCAAATCACAACTCCCTATCGCTCTTCCCAAAATTTGTAATCTTGAAGCGTTGAATCAATGTCACTCAATGGTATTGACAATTGTCGTTGAAATAGGCTACGAATTTGATCAACCTGTTTATCTTTTACCACTCGGCTATTTTATTCCATTGCGATGAGTAAAGCTTGCTCGAATTCTCTATATGTTGCCCACAATTTCCCACCATCTACCACGTGCACACCTGCAGCAGTGAGAGCTCGTTCAAAAAGAGCCCTCATCTTTTCAACACCTTCTGGTGTGCATTGTGATACAAACTCATCACGCTCTTGTATGAAGTTCAAGTACTCAAACCATAAGGAACAGAAAGATACTCATGTACTCCTTGCTCATACAATGGCTCCATGCATGACACAACTTCAAAACTGGTAATCAAGCAAGCTTCATCCTTTGTCCACTCCTGCCACATCGTAGGATTCAGAGGAAACAATCCACTCATTGCTTCTCTTGCTTTTCGAAGCTTCTCCACATGGTCGTACTTTTGAAGTGCTTGAATGTACTCTACATGAGTATCATAATTAAGAGGATTTTATGCAACTACAGCCTCCAAGGCTAGAACATGAGCATCTTGAGCGCCTTCATCTTTTGAGTCCGACTCTAACTCTGAACTGGATTCTGCATCGTCTGACATTTCTTTGGAATCCTCCTCTTTAATAAGAGATAGAATTGTGCAGTCTTCAACTCGGACTTCGTCAATGTTAGTAGGAATTTGGTGTTCAATGTCTTAAGCCATTAAATCCTCCTCCACTGCTAATTCCACTCTTGCAGTTCAATTGGATTCATACTTTATGTCTTGCCTTCCCTCAGTAACAATTGTGATCAGCATATGAGTATTGTTGTTAGTTTCAGGAGTCTCTTCATCAATCTCAGGTTCATTAAGATCCTTTTAATTTTGTTCTTCATCCTCCCTTGTTTGTTGCAAATCAACTATAGTGGACAAGGGGTTGGCCCCTTGTTTTCCAAGCAAATCTCTGGTGCCCCCAAGTGGGTGTGAGGGGCAGAAGGACATCATCATGGGTCTCCAAGTGGATTGAAAATGCATGTAAACCATCTATAAGGGATAGGATGATGACATAAGTCCTCTACAATGAGACACATCTTCATCTAAATCCCGAAACATCAGCCAAGTGTATGGTGCAAGTGTGGAGTCGGTTGGGCATGGTGAACTAGGTGCATCATCCTCATCCAAAAAGGTGGAACATGAGCAATCCATGAAGTATTCTCTACTATGGTAGAGGCCCATGGCTCTCAACGCTCACCCCACGAGTGATAATGTGGCCTTCTGGAGGGCTAGGACCCCATATAGGGAGACCAAGCCCCAAATGGAGACCCACCTACAATCCTGCATAAGATCCAATGTGTCCCCTTGCCTTCCAATACAACAAATCATTAGAACAATCAAGTAAAAGAGCTTACAAGTCATGGAATCAATGGGGTACTTTATGGTGGCATGCCCTTCCATAGTGGCCTTTGGCATGTACAAGTGTCTCCAAGCTTAATAAGGGGGTTAATCAAGGACCCCATTAGGAGGGTTTCAACGTTTAAAAGGGGCGACATGTCCATGGTACATCCCTCAAGTGGCAAGTAGCAGATGATATAGTAATGGAAGAGAGTGGGGATCAGGGGAATCATCTAGACCACATGTCATGGTACAAGGGTAGTTATAATATAGGAGGGAGTAAATCATGGTACATGAGTTACCTTGGCCTTTGCTTTTCCACCCTTCTTCATATGCCTTTTTTCTTTCACTGATTTTTCTTCATAACTGTTCGAGGCTTCAGGGAATGAGAATGTTGTGTAATATATAGTTGTGGATACCTCCTTAAGGTGGGCAATTCATCGCCCACCAAGGGTTGGGACAATCATGGGTTCCTTAATGAAGGAGGGGGCTCAATTAGGGCCCATAGGAACCAGGGTGATGGCCATGGATAAGGGGCAGAGCTCATGTTTTGCTTTTGCCCACGTGCTAAATTTGTATGTCCCAACCATCTTTTGCATTTTGATTTCCTATTGAGAGTGGCCAAATTATGCTTTTTCTTTTCTTTTTAGATGCATCAACCTCCGGTATCGTTCTAGGTCTGACCCAAGGTGTGGACAAGGGGAGGGGGAGGCTAACCCTATGTGGACCTAGTGCACACATGTGGATCCAAATAGGAAATGAGATGAATGGGGTTAAAATGAGTGGAAAGGAATAATATGCATGGTGTCGGGAAGCGAGACCATGCAACCAAAACTGGGATTTCCCATGTAGTGCCAACCCTAAAACTAATGGCCAGTAAAGGAGATCCCATGAGATAAGGGTACAAGGCTAACCACCAAATCAAGCAAAGGAGACAAGAGTACAGACCTAGCCCACACTTTCTACTTAATCCCCCTCCAATCCATGCCCAAAAGTGCCCATGACAAGTAATAAAAATTACTCAACTATACTAATGAAAAGCCATACCTTCGAGGTTGGGAGGACCACCTTCAAACATACAATCACAACAGATGGGCGAGGGACCACATCGCTGGCTCAGGTGGCAAAGATAATGGCACATCGAGCTATCTGGTGGTTGCAAGGGGCCGCTGGCTACCAACTAAGGACCATCTAGGAGAAAAAAAATCTCCTATACATACTACCCATAGGTGTTGGGTAACACTTCCCTAATGTGATTCCCACCCATTAAACTTCACAAAATACTTACTTTCAAATTATTGGAAAAAAATTATTGTTCTATATTTATACAAAGTTACTTGACACCTTTTTTTAGCGTTATTCAATTGTTTCTAACCTACAAGAACTACCCCATTTCTTCCAATTTTCAAATTTTCAAAAAATTGTATGGCTCCTTTTGTTGATCACTGAGTTATGTCTAGGAATTGATAGTGATTAAACAGATTTGTGTGACATCAACAAAAGTAAAACAATTTTATCAAACAAAAGGAATATTCATATTCATTCATAGATACATAGTTAACACTAACAAAGTTCTACCTACTCATGTAAAAATATTGACCAAATATTCAAACAATAAACAAAAGAAGTAGACAATTCAAGGAAACATTCAATACTTACATACCATAGAAAATCTTCAAAGGCTATCTCACTGCAAAAATATCATATACACAAAGAAATTGTTAATAAAGGAACAATTAATTTAATAATATTTGAAATAAGTATAGACAGCCATATGGCAACAAAACCAATCTAAAAAAAATAGAGATATAAATATTCAATGATGTATTCAATTAGCAATTTGATTGTCTATACAAATGGGAATGAATTTAATCAAAACTAACCCACTTCCAATTCTCAGTGTAAGACAATGATTGTGTGCCCCAGTGAAAAGATGTGCTTTTTAAATACAGAAATGCATACTAACTTTTCGGAAGTTTTTCATCTAGATGTGTCTTACAAAATGTTTCTACATAAGTAAATGACATAACACTGAGTCACAATCATTCATAGATTTTTCTTACACGATTATGGGATTCACGAACACCCATTGTGAAGTTGACCAATCTAGTGAAATTTCTTCAATTTCATTACTAATGAACTATGTTGCATGAGTTTCTGGAACATGGGAATGTTGGGAACTTGGGTACGGGTGTCGGGGGTGGCTAGAGGTTTCCCCAAAATTACAGGAAACGGCTAATCGAGAACGGTAATATTATATAATAAA
>APFE030953934.1:227152-297944 GCA_000404065.3 Pinus taeda | reverse complement strand
TTGACTTTCTTTGAGTCTCGTTCTTTAGCAAAGTTGGTTTGATCTCTTCTTCTCTTCTTATTCCTTGCATTCTCAGGACAGTAACTCTTGTAGTGACCTTTATTATGACACTGATAGCACTCTATCTTAGACATGTCAACTTTCTTCCATGGTCCCTTCGACCTCTTTCCTTTATGATGAGCAACATAAGCATTTGATACTCCTTTAAGATTGGCAACCATTGAGATCCTTAATTCTTCTTGACTACATGCAGTCCATAATTCTTCAAAGGTGGGAGCTACCTTCCAATTGTAGAGACCTGAAGCAAATGCACCCCAAGAGGGTGGCAATCCTAATATAGTAATGATCACCAATTCTTTGTCTGGAACAATCTCATTGATGGCCAAAAGATCACCCCTAAGTCTAGCTATCTTCACAAAGAAGGTTGCCACAGTATCTTCCTTAGTCATTTTCATATTCCTCAGCTCATTCTTCAAACTTGCTACTTGACCAATGTTCTTAATAGTGAACAGCTTCGACAAGGCTTCATACATCTCCTGAGCTTGATCGACATTAGCTATGAATGGGAAAAGATTGTATTTTATCCTTTCTACCATTAGAGTCATAGCCACCAATTCTAAATCCCTGAATTTCGCTTTGTCAACATCACTAGCTTCTTCTATAGGCTTCTTTACATTTCCTTTTACCAAATCCAACACCTTGTTCTTTTCGAGGATTAGGTCAATCCTCTTCTTCCAGATCTAAAGTTGGATGCTCCTTCAAGTTTGTTCTCACCCTTGATTGAGTTAGACATCCTCTTCAAAAATAATAGATTCCTTTCCTGAGATAGTGCTTATGAATGGATCTGCCTTTTTCTTCTTTCTTCACCAAAGCTCCGATAACAGGTTGGAAAATCCGAAAGGCAGTAAAGATTTTCTTGATGTTGTTAATTACTTGTGATGTTTTTTATTATTACGATTTATATCTTCTTTCTTTAGTTCATCAAGCAATTACCAAAAGCAGCAGCACATAAAACAATGAACACAAGATGTAGGCACATGCCAGGGCAAAACCCCCCTCGAGGGAAAATCCCACTCAAAGTAATTCTTCCTTTCAATAGTATTCTTTGAGACTCTTCACCCTAGACCAAGACCAAACCTTCCCTCCACACCAAGTCAGCCTCTAGAAGATTGGCCTCTTCCCAGCAACTTCGACTATGCAGCAACTTGCAGCAGCTAACAGCTTTCGGTAGCAGTCCAACTTGGAAGACTTCGATCTCCCAATCCAGAGCACGAAACAGAGAGAGACCACCACCAAAACTTCGATTTCCTTGACTCCTTAGACTCACCCAAACTCACATACACTTCGGCTTCCTGGCAATAGACTTTCCCAGCAACCCACTTCGCACTTCTACCCAGCAACGAGAATTCGAACTTGATGAGAAGTGATGCTCCAAATGAATTCGATGTCCTTCCTTTTATAGGCTTCTTGTGGGATCGAATAGGGTCTTAGGCCGACTTGATCTTCCCTTAGGCCGACATGGTGTGGAGGTTACATAATTCATATTTGGCTCAATACTAAACCTTTTTACATGATTCAAAAACCCAATAAGGGTCTCTTTAAATGTACAATAATTCTATAAACTCAGAATAAATCCTAGAATTCCTCAATGGGGACTTTGACCTAAAACATGGCGACCCAAGCATGAAACCCATGCTTTAATAAGTCACAATAATTATAATAAAAGTTCTTTTCTTTATTCTTTTAACAAGTACATTACATGATGGCCCAAATACATTATTGAAGACCAAACATAGTTACCTTTTCCAACATGTCTATGGGTGCAAAGCTCCATCACTTAGCCCACTTTCCCCCACATGAGAATACTCTCGATGCTACCCAAAACATGAACACCCCCTCTTAGCAAGGGATGTATTCTCACAACACCACTTAGAAGTGGCTCTGCCTTCGAACCTGAAACACATTTCCACCCTTGATTCGCTACCACAGTTGCTCCAAGTGGATGTTGGTGGCCACCCACCTATCCCACTTGGACCCCCACAACTGTCTCTTTCAGTTTTTCAGTTTCCTTAATTGTAGCACAATTTACTATTTTTAGCAGTTTTTTAGATCCTAAACTTCCGAAGCCATTTTGAGGCCCTAAACGACGTTTTTTGGGAAATCTAGGAGCAACATGGATCCATGAACCGATGTTGCTCTTCCCAAAGTTGTACTTGGATAGATCTTTCTAACAAGATATTGTGCGCGTCAAACGGAGATCATATGCCAAAGTTACGACCTCGGGAAGTTGATGTACCAATTTACCCAAATGGGGCCCACAGTTTGGCGTTTCATCTCCTAAGGTTAGGTTTTTGGATGTTTAGGGTTTTCCATTGTTTCTCAACAATAAATAGGCCTTCGAGCCTCATTGTAACACAGTTCAGAGGCATGTAACCGCCACATCTCTTCTCAGAGATAAGCTACCATCACCCTAGCTGGTTTATTTCCATTTTTGTTTGTAAACATATTTTAATATTTTACATTAATGAAATGAAGTATTATTTCTGCTGCATCTCTGTATTTATGGTTATTTTTGTACTTTATTGCGTTCCTATATAAATCTGCATCAATATAATAGGGATCCTTATTCAAAGACACTCTACTCCTAGAAGCCTCTCGCTTCTGAACATCCTGCATGGCGATCTTGTACCATGACTTCCTGAACATGAAGGTTGTCTTCCTCTAAGTTGTTTACTCCCTCTGAAGACTAAATCCCTCCTGACTCTAGATTGCAGACCTTCTCAGCCCTCAAGGTCTTTGCTTGACCTTCACTCCAAGTTTCTCAATTGGATCTCCAAAGGTTATCTCAACCCTCTAACCATATCGGTCCTACCTTCTTTGCCCTGCTCATATCAGAGGAACACATTAGGCCTTTACTTGGCCCATCCACTCAGATCTCTCCACAAGCCCTTCACACCTAGAGCATGATGAATCTCTCATTCTCTTGTTGTGAATCTCCTCTCAACATCCTAGCACATTTGATGAATGAAACTCTCATCCATTTCTCTCTGCCTACACATCAGGCTACAACTATCCACAACTCCTCGTGTGAATGATCTACTCCATGTCTCACTAAGCATGTTGATCCTCTGCTCGCGGCCCATACAAGTAGTCTGCCATACTTAGCCCACTCACTTGGCATGGGCCTTCAAAACATTATTTATACTTGCAATGTTCCTACAACTCCCTCTCAAAGTTGTCACCTGTGCAAATCTCAAATCCAACTGCCCTTCTCATAAACAATGTTTTGGTACCATGTTAGATTTTGGGCAATACACTCAGTGCACACACACACACTAGATCTAGTAACAGTCTCAAATTAACTAATTAATTGATCCCGCTCCTAAGCATCCTACATGGTCATCTTGTACCATGAATTCCTAAACCTGAAGGCTGTCTTCTTCTAAAGTGTCGGCTCCCTCTGAGCCTACTGACTCCCTCTAAAAACTGACTCCTTCCCAACTCTAGATCGCAGGTCTTCTCGACCGTCAAGTTCTTTGCTTTACCTTCACTCCAAGTTTCTCACTTGGATCTACAATGGCTAGCTCAGCACTCTGACCATCTCAGTCCTACCTTCTTAGCCCCTCTCTTATCACAGGAACACCCTCCAAGCTCAAATCTCTTCACAAGACCTTCACGCCTGGATCATAATGAATCTCTCATTCTCGTTTTGACCTCCTCTCAATAACCTAGCACATCTGATGCATGAATCTCTCATCCATTTCTCTCTATCTACGCACCAAACTACAACTGTCCACAACTCCTTGTGTGAACGATCTATTCCATGTCTTACTAGGCCTATTGATCCTGGCCTTCACAACCCATACAAGCAATCTACCATATTTAGTCAACTCCCTTACAAGGGTCTCAAAACACTACTACTACCTGCAACAATTCCTATTGCTCCCTATCAGAGTTGTCACTTGTGCAAAACTCATATCCAACTGCTCTTCTCAAAGGCCATGCTCTGATACCATGTTAGATTTTGGGCACTAGACTCAATACACACAAACACACCAAATTTGATAACAGTCTCAAATTAACTAATTAACTGAAACACACTAATGTGTAACCAGAAACAAATTTTGCATAGTAGAACTTATAAAACCAACAATTAGATCATGCATAGTAAACACAAAAGCCCCAAAACACATTTCTTATTAGTCCTTCAACAAGAATCTAGGGCTCGCATACTAGGGAATATCGCTCTTTTACAATGCTCAGTAAAATACCACATGCAAGGGAAAACTTACACAGAAAAGCCCTTGTCAACAAATTCAATTTATTCCACACATTACACAAGGAAAAGATTTATGCAACAAAATGCTCACTTTCAAGATAACATGCATGAAACTCCATCCATTGATCCAAGACAATAGCTCCAAAGACAAGTGAATTTGCTCCAAATATCAAAATGCATTCATAGATCCAATGTCCTCCACAAGACACCTTCCCCTTGCACAACCTCTGCGCCTCAGGAAATTCGACTATGGTAAATCGACCTCTAACAAATTGACCTCCTTCTCAATTCAGCGATTCATCCCTACAATCTCCAACAATTTGGCCTCACAAAAACGCTCTCAAATCCACCTGCACTCTTCCTCCTCTGCATTACAGTCTAGCCAAGCTACTTTAGAGAAAAATCGCTTTCTCCCGTTATGTGTCTTCACTTCTCCCTTAGGCTTATTTTATAAACTTCATCAAGCCTAAATCCCTAACCCTAATCTCCCTTCTAGAAGATCTGGGAGATCAATGGTTGAGATCATTTCTAAGTCACTTAAACAATCTCATTATTTATCCTTAGAAATTGACTTAATGGTCCATAATAATTAATCGAATTTAATTATTCTACTAAGGCATAAATCACTTACTCCACCAAGCAAGCACCTAAAGAGGCAATAAATCATCTTCTACATGCTACGACAACAGGCCTATGTAGAAGACCTTATGAATGTTAGTGTTTGTAGCTCTGACAAGTATTTCCATGAGGGTGTCTACTTATGGAAATCGTCATTAAAAGTATTATATGTTTTTTCATAAATTCACTTTATTAATTAATTAATAAAGTGAACATTCTATTATTAAAATGATTTTTAATTAATAATGAGACTAAAGTGGGTCACTTAATAATTTAATTAAAAGAGAGCAATTGATATCACGCTTAGATCTCAACCATTAAATATTAGGTTTTTGGCTCATGTCAAAGTTGTAAAAGAAAGACAGGGCAAAGGATAAAGACACATTGAACATTCATTGCACAAGTCACGACGTCACGTGAGTGAAGGAGAAAATCAAAGATCTCATTTTCAACAATTGGCAAGAATTTCGACAAGGAGAAGGCAATCAGTCTTCAGCAGGACATGCAGCTAGTTAGCGACAAGGACAGGAGCAGCTAGACAACCCAACAGAGAAGTTTGTACAGCAGTCCGTACGAATTTCATACCGCCATATGGATTCCATTCCGTCGTACGAATTTCATAACGCCATATGGATCCATTCCGTCGTACGAATTTGAGAGCAGGTAACTTCGATTTTCATGCAAACTGTAATTTTCGGGTTTGTTGTTCATTTGATTAATTCTTAGGGCCCTTTTTCCTTGTCAGGGAGCTCTTGTAAGTTCTGAATATAATTTTGAAAGATGAACTGATCTAGAAGGGTAGATATATTTGTGTATTGTGTGACTGCTTTTCTCATTTTCTATTGCAAGAAAAAGTTAATATTACCAACAAAGTAACTAGATCAAAGTTGTTTGCTTAGATCATTGGTTTTAGGATACCTTAACACCAAAGCTACTACAAGCTTCAACTATATGTGTGGAAAGAAAGCTCAAGATATGGTATATTGAGGATTAGCTAAAATATGACTTTATTACTCAAAACCCCAATGCAAAAAACCAGCTATCAATGACAAAAGCTGGAAGTGCAAGCTAGTAAATGAATCTAATCTAAAACGCAAAAGGTAAAAGTTTTCAACTTTTAATAAATAAGTGATTGTTGAAGAAAGGCTTATCGTTGCCACAATACTTTACCTTAAGTTGTTATGTTGTGAACCAAAATTCCCATAAGTTGATTATGTAATTTGGACAATGAAGTGCGCTTGGTCTCACAAAGAGAACATTGTTAGTTTTTGTGGCATCGGATGGTATTCTAGTCTTGACAGTTGTAATAGAGGCTAAGAAACACTAGGACTCCATAACCCAGAAAAGGTTTTAGGAAAATCCACCTAGAGATGCCTTAATTATGTTAATTAATCAGTAATTAAATTTTTCCTAAGTCTAACTTAGGGATAATGATTAAGTAACAACAATTAATTAAGGAAGGTGAGATTTCTCTAGAAAATCACACGGTTTGACTAGGAAATAATCTCAATCATTGATTAAGTACTAATCTTGATCGTTGGAGTCCTATAGTGAGATTATAAGAAATCGATGGGTAGATGGAGAAACACACTTGAGATCGATTTCATTGGGCAGTTCGATTTTCCAGAGAGCAGTAGCATTCTGCCAAAAGAGTTCAAGCCAGAGAAGGGAAGCAGAGACAAGGAGGGGCAAAGACAGTGAATTCAAAGGAAGCTTTCTAGTTCTGGAGTCAGAAAGAAGAGGTCGAGATTTTCTCCAAGAAGCAGCGCAGGGATTGTGAAGTTGCTTCAGAAGAGGAATTCAATGTAGTTGAAGAGGAAGACGTTTTCAGTTCCAAAGGTCAGGAAAAATTTTCAGATGGTCGGAGAAACATTTTCCTAATCAGCAACAGGCAAGATGGCTAGAATGGCAGTCGATTTACGCAGTGCATGTGGCAAGCAGAGCTAGGGTGACGCAGGGCCTGTGCAAACCACTTAGACAGCTACCTTTTTCAGAGACCAAACAATATCGGGATTGCTCAAAGAGAAGGTAAAATCACTCGGTAAATTTTTTCCAATAATCTCTTGGATAGATTCGCCAGTTTGACGATATTTATTATACTCAGAATTTTCTCACTATTGCTTAATAATAAAAACCCTCAACTACTACAGCAGTTTTCCCACATTGCTTTTTTCCGGGGACTTTTGTCCAAAAATAACGGTCTTATATTTTTGTGTGTGTGTGTCCCAATATTTTCTCAGTTTCCAGTTTATCTTCCGCAGTATTTTTATTTGTGAAGATTACAATGTGATTAATTCGTTGTTGTCGTAGCAATAAACTGCTAAATTAATCTATAGTTAGAAGAATTAATTCCAGTTGCTGCAATAGAATTTCAGTAGTGAAATTTTCACGTGGTATCAAAGCGATTTTGATCACATGAGGAAGTTCACAAGCAGAAGTAGAAAATTTGTTGTTTAGAGGGAGTAGCAAGACGAATTTTTTGAGGGTTGCGCAATGCCTAGCCAGGCAATGCAAATTGCTGAGCAATTCGATTTTTTCAGTGCAGGGTTGCAGAAAAATTAGGCTTGCCAAATTGAGTGATTCCAGCAGACAGAGGGAGCAATAATAGCTCAGATTTTTGCTGAGAAAATTTCTTGTTTGGGTGCAGGAGGGTTTTGCAGTACTTTCTAGAGCAGAATCAGCGTCGAGTGTAAATGAAAGTGCACACACAAGAGGGAATTTCTCTTAGAGGGTTTCTAGCCTAGAAATCCACATTTCCAGTTGTAGTCCGCAGTAGCTGCAAGAAGATTGTCTCGCTCCATAAGGGAGTGAAAATAGCAGAATCAGCAACTGAGGAAGAGAAAGAGGGAGACTTTCGTTCCAGTTTTAGAGATGGCCACAACTGGGCTTAGAGATCAGGATAGGTTGGAAGGAGCCTCAACTATGTCATATGGAAGGCCAGGATGTCTGTCCTATTAGATGAACATGGCCTAAAGACCTTTTTAGAGAGTGTGGTGGCAGTATCCGCTGATGCAGATCAGCTGAAAGAGTATACGAAAGAGATGGCCAAGGCGAAGCAGATGATCCTGGATGGAGTACAGCCAAGGAAATGTGGGATGCTCTCGCTCAGCTATATCAAAATCCTACCGAGCAACGGAAGGTGTTCCTAAAGGACAAGCTAAGAAACCTTGAGATGTATAAGGGTGAAGGCATTGATCCCTTTTTCCCCAGAATTCAGGAAATCCAAGATTAGCTTGCAGTCTTGGGAGAGGCACCTCAAACTACAGAGTTTGTGCATTTGGCCCTGAACGTGTCTCCTAGGAATGGGAAATCTTCGTCCAAGGCATTTTGGGATGAGATACACTATCAGGGTGGGACAGGATGTGGTCAGACCTACAGTAGGAAGAGATGAGGCAAGCACTTGCGAAAACCTCCATCAGTGGAAGCAACAGTAAGGGTTCGAAAGGTGAGAAGGAGGAAGAGAATGTCGCACTTGCATCAAAGGGTCCTAGTCAGGGACAGGGGGAGCAGAAGAAAAAGACAGACCTATCTAAGGTCAAGTGCTCCAGGCGTGGCAAGTTTGGCCACTACAGTACTTAGTCTCCTCAAAGGAAGAAGGACAAGCAGGAGAAGCAAGACTAAGAGGCAGCGTTCACAGAGATAGACAAATTGTCCTCCAAGTTGGAGGAAGATTTTGCCCAATTTGTAGTTATACCTCCAAGAGTGAGGTGGGGCAATATGGAGTTATAGTCCCAGAGCAACGCAAAGATTTGGGCAGGGTCCATTGAGATGTCTTCCTCGTGGATCATTACCTTGCTACAGGGACCCACAATATTCAGTTCTAGGATGGATCAGTGTCAGATGATGCAGTCAGATTCCAGAGTGACAGTTGCAAACTAGTTGTAGTCAAATACTGAGGAGCGCAAAGCATGATTGATAGCAGAGCAGGACGCTCCGTGGCAGAGTCAGTTGCAACGCAGATTCCCCAATGAACAGTGCGGTGGCTAGAAGCAGTCACATGCTCAAGAGATAGATGCAACACAGAGATACAGCTGATTCAGTATTTCGATTGCTTCTCAGTTGCAGTAGTTGCAGTAGTAGCAACAACAATTGAGAGGGAGTTGCAGTGCAGATGCAAAGTTGGCAGTAGTATAGCAACGTCAGCAACAACATAGATGTAGCATTAGAGTTGTGCAATGGTTGGTGGGTAGTGGTAGGCAATCATAGTGGCCAGACATCAGCATTGTGTATGGGAGGGTGATGCAGAGACAAGGTGTTGGAGCAATTCAACACTAGAACACCTTCCTCGCTAAGAGGGAGTGTTAGTTTTTGTAGCATCGGATGGTGTTATAGTCTCAACAATTGTCTCAGAGACTAAGAAACATTAGAACTCCATAACCCAGAAAAGGTTTCAGGAAAATCCACCTAGAGATGCCTTAATTAAGCTAATTAATTAGTAATTAAATTTTTCCTAAGTCTAACTTAGGGAAAAAGATTAATTGACAGCAATTAATTAAGGAAGGTGAGATTTCTCTAGAAACTCACACGAATTGACTAGGAAATAACCTCAGCCATTGATTAAGTTCTAATCTTGGTCATTAGAGTCCCACAGTGAGACTATAAGAAAAAGTCGATGGGTAGATGGAGGAACACACTTGAGATCGATTTCCTTGAGCAATTCGATTTTCCAGAGAGCAACAGCATTCTGACGAAAGAGTTCGAGCCAGAGAAGGGAAGTAAAGACAGAGGGACAAAGATAGTGAATCCAAAGGAAGTTTTCCAATTTCGGAGAGTCAAAAAAGAGGAGACCAAGATTTTCTCCAATAAGCAACGCAAGGACTGCACAGTTGCTTTAGAAGAGCAGCTTGATCCAGCTGAAGAGGAAGACGTTTTCAGTCCCAAAGGTCAGGAAGACTTTCTAGAGGGCCGAAGAAGCATTTTCCCAGTCTGCAATAGGCAAGACGGCTAGACTACCAGTCGATTCAGACAGTGTGTGTGGCATGCAGTGCTAGGGTGACGCAGGTCTTGCGTAAACCACTTGGATGGCTAGCTTTTTCAGAGCCCAAGCAGTGTCGGGATTGATCAAAGAGGGTAAAATCCCTCATTAAATTTTTGCCAATATTTCTCTTGGATAGATTCGGCAATTTGACGATATTTATTTTACCTGGAATTTTCTCATTGCTACTTAATAATAAAAACCCTCAGTTGTTGCATTGGTTTTCCCACATTGGGTTTTTCTAGGGACTTTTGTCCAAAAATAACGATGTTATATTTTGTGTGTGTGTACTAGTATTTTCTAAGTTTCTAATTTATCTTCCACAATACTTTTATTTGTGAAGATTGCAGTGTGATTAATTCGTTATTGTCGTAGCAATAAACTACTTAATTAATTTACAGTTAGAAGAGTTAATTCCAGTAACTACAATATAATTTCAGTAGTGAAATTTTCACAAACATCATCCCCACCTATGCTAAAAATATCAACACCTTTCGGATCCAACTAAGAGAGGCCTCTAGCGTGGCATCTCCCTTTTGGCAACCTTACAAGGGATTGCAAAAATTCCACTTTCCCAACAAGGAGGTCAAAGTAATTAAAAACCAAAGATCTCTAAATAGTTGCAAAAAAAGAGGCTTTTATAACTTGTAAACCTTAGGGAATTCTTAGTAGCCAATTAAGTCAAAATAGCATTTTAATGCAACTGCATCAGTTAAAACGAACGAGCAACATCTAAGTTACCTTTATAACACAACAATAAGTAATGTTCTTTTATAGAACCATCAAATGTGACTCAAACACTAAAATTAAGCTACAATGTCCTTGAAATGTCATTTATAACTTTTGTTGAACCAAAAAAATAATTGCATGTCAAAGACCTAGAGGCGAAATTGTAATGTCCCAAATAATAAATTTGCTAGATATTGTTTCAGAAAAATTAGCCGTAAATTTTAATAAACCACGCGCACAAATTTGAACCACAAAATCAACAACAAACTAGAAATATAATCTGCAACTAAAGAATAACAATACAAAACATGCAGAGGAAACTCAACATTATTTTATTAATATAGATAGTACATGCAAATATTGAAAATGGCTAAGAGAATGGCCTCCATAAATATCTACTACAAGTTGAAACTAGGCCACCAAAATCTAAACCGAAAAATCAAGAAGCTACAACCTATGAATTCTAGTTGAATTCACCAAGGTGAGAGATTGGTTCTCGCCCACTCTCGTTGAATCACCCAAGGGTTTCCATCCTGGGGCTACAACTGAAGCTAAGAACTCTCGGTTCGCCAAACCTCTCCACAGGAAAATATCACAACTCAAGGATGTCCCAAATGATCTTCTCCTCCTTTCTAAAGATCCAAAAGATAGATCTTCAAGCCTCTAGAAGCATCTTATTTTATTATTTTATTATTATTCTAGAAGCTCCCCCTTGACTCCATCTAAGTGACTTTTTAATATTAATTTACATAAGTCACTTTTAGCCTTTTTCCCCAACTAATCATTTTCCTCTTTTTATTTTTAATTAAGAGACTAATTAAAGTCACTTTTAATCTGGGAAAATGGTAAGTCACCCATCATACTCTCTCTAGCCACTAGAAATCACTTCTTAGCATTCCATCCTGTAGATCTTCTCCTTCTGATTCCAACAAGATATTACACTGAGGTGTTCCATCAAAAGATCCTCCTGGAATGCCACCTCAAGCATAATTAATTAAGTCAGTCCCAGTAATAACCCTGTTTTTTGAAAGCTGTCAGAATGTTGAAGAATCTAGGGCAAATTGAATTAATGAGATTCTTCTTAACATGATGTCTATTTGTGAGGAATTTCAATTTTCCTATTAACACAATCTTCTTGTTGACATTATTAGAGTGTGTGTTTCTTATTTCATCAGATAGCTACCAAAAACAAAGAGACAAGAACACAAGAAGTTGGCTTTCTACCAGGGCCACAACCTCTCCCTCTTGGAGAGGAAAACCCGCTCAAAATTCTTCTTATAGAGATTCCAATTGACGAATACCAAGACCATGACCCTTGACCTATCAAGCCACCAATCCTCTTCTTACTGTTGAGATCATCATCATCATTACTGCTTTACCAAGATCATCATTGCTGCACCATGACTACTCATTGAGATCAACCAATGTGCCTTTACTAAGATCATCTCTGCACCTTGATCGAGATCACCATCATAACAATGAGGTCCATATCGAGATATGCATGTATATTGAGAGTATCCCTGTAGGATCACTGAGATCATCGTCATGCTTGTGACTGTTACTTGAGATCATCATCATGCTTGTGACTGTTACTTCTAAGTTTGGAATATAATTGCATCTTAAGTGTATGTCAAGACTAAGAGTGATTCTTTAAGATCCTCTTATTCACAAAAATGCCGAGACTATATCCGTGAGACAGAGGTATGCTGAGAGTGTATTTCACCGCATATATTCTAAGACTGGGACTGTGTTTTGGCATGCTTAGACAGTGCTTTATCGACACTGAGGACGCTGAAACATCACCGGAAAACACAGAGATCCCTCCATCCGAAAAACCTAAACTCCTGCACCTATCCGAAATTTTTGAGTCACTGTACCGATCTGAGATTTCAAAGGATCCGAGTTTTGTACCCCTATTCTACGCAAACCCTAATGGGGTATATATAATGGTTCGTCTTCCATATTAGCCGACGTGTCATTGTGAACTGTGGAGTCTATTTATTGAGCTGACATGTCATCTCTATATATTATGAAGCCGAATTCATTGTCTTTCACATCATGTTGTTGGAAGTCTTCTTCTTTGGAGGATGGTGCTTGTCATGGAGGGCTACTTGACACTAGGTTGACCCATGTACATTACATAAATGCTCAAGAAGAGCTCTTTAACATAATTTTGACTCTTGACTTTCCTAGACCTATGGAATGAGCAAGAAACTCATTCATATAATTTATAAAAATAATATTTTTTTTTCTTGACAAGTACAAAGATCAAAATTATATTGACAAATACTGAACCTAGTTACACTTTTCTTCACACAGAATGCAACGAAACGAAAGGCAAGTTGTGTGGATGATGGAATATTCCAAGTGAATGCCATCAAATCCCATAAAAACTCCTCTGGAACCACTAATGATGCAATCCTGCTCCTGCGACCTGGCCATCACATACTCTAAAAACCCATCCTGGCTACACTATAAAGGAAAATAAAAATGGGGACATGATAAATCCTCCCGCCCCAAGATTGCTTGCCCTTAAGCAATTTGTATTTGTCCACTGTAGAGGCATCTGCAAGCCGATACCCAGATCTCATATGAACCATTGTGCCACGCCATGCCTCTATGCCAACCAAACATGAATGCATCCCTAAACACATGGATCCCAAACTAATCTCTGACCAATGTTTTAAAAACCGGAAGTCGTGACCAGACTAGTCAAGTCTAAACAAACTAGTTTAAAAAATACATTAAATAATTAAATTTTAATTCAAAAAAACTATTTTTAAGATTTAAAACCATGATTCCAAGCCAATAGAAACAAAATATGTAAGGTTTGCTCATCTATATACCAGGTAAAGGTGAATATATCAAAATGGCATCAAGTGCAATACATATCCGCAACAAAATACATAATCAATGAGGCTCTAAATGGCCCCTAGAGTCCAAAAACAATGCTCTAAGCTATGGGGTCACTGAACTACTACATATCAGTGATCAGCAACATGATCACTCCTCATCGTGATCAAACTCATCACCACTACTAGACAAGATATCATCAACATGAGCTACATAAATAATATGCCTTCGAGTTTGAGGACTCCTAAAAGTCCTCTACAACTTTAGTAGTAGTAGCAAAAATAGACATCAAAACTACAAATCACTGATCAACATGGTCACTCATGAAACTCATCATTGATTCAACGTTGCTAGAAATACATAAACATCATCAACAAGAGATACATGAACATCATCTAGCTCAAAGTATTCAGACTTGGATTGCTCAACCTTGTAACATGATAGAAATTGAAAAGGTTTAACATGCCTAACCAATGATTTTGGTTTGGGTTAAGGGTTCATCTCCTCAACCTTATAATGTGGTAGAAAAAGATTAACATGCCTAACCAGTAGTTTTCCTTTGAGTGAAGGGTGCATTCTTGTTAAGGCCATGGCAGAGGAGTTCAACAATCAGTACCACCAACATCAACAAAGTTCAACACTCAATGCCACCACGATCAAGGTTCTTAAAGGGCTTCATGCTCTTGATCAAATGCAAACCTCATACGCTCACACATGATAGAATCAAATGGAAACATTGCAAACCCCCAAACCATGAAATCCTAAAAACCATTAAGTCTACTGAATTTTGAGTGAAATCTAAAATTATAGTTTCTCCATATGAAATCCAATGAGGTCGAAACCAATCTCAAACATCCTGAGTAATTTCATGGTAATGTTAAAAATGTAAGTAAAAAGATGAAAATGAAAATTAAAGGAAATGTCACTTTTACTTTAAGAATTTAGCATCACCATTAATTGCCAACACTATTAGGGTTGAGATGTGTCAGGAAAATGAGAGGGTAGACATGCTTTTCTTGGAGGGCCTATTTTTGGAGGAAAACAACCCCAAATTTCCCTCAAAACAGCTTCAAAACTCACAAAAATGCATTTTGTGGGGTTTATAGTTGCCCTGGCAATAAACCAACTAGTTTATGACAAAACTGGTCAGTTTGACCACAAATCGGTCGGTTCTGTCCTAAACCGGTCGACTAGGACCGGTTTGTCCACTTTTTTGGCAAAATGGAGGGTCAAATCGGGTTTTTCTGTCGGTTTGACTCGATGAGCTAGCTAATCGTCTAGTTTGACTGGTTAACAGTTCAAACCGGTCGTTTTTAAAAACTGTCTCTGACTCGTCTCGCCATCAACTGAAACTCTTGGATCCCAATGCCACCATGGCCAATCAACAGCACCCCTATCACATGGCTCTAGTTGTGCTCTATCTTTGGCTATAGTTGTTGCTCCATCAATTGAATACCAACTCATCACTTCTCTCCAATCCAACCTGTGGCATAGGCCGAGGTCAACCCTACTCTATTGATGTTGGGTTAAATTACACTCATTTTGTCAAAGTTCCGAGGAAGCAGAGGTACCATATTTTTCTTCAAAGGATCGAGATCATTAGTCGTCAGCACTATGTTATTGTAAACCCATTCTGCAAAATTTTAATGTAAATGATGCTAGTAAGACCATGAATGTATGTAACAGCCTAGGTAAGCCTATTATTTTGGCGATAATTTCATCCTAGGAGGCTTTTCGTCTCATTGACTCATCTGTGTTTCTAAACACAGATGGTAAGAAGATTTTTTCCTTGCAACCTCACCCCAAAGCTAGAGTGAAATTTGTCATCAAAGTCTTAGTGAGTCCTAGTGTTCTAGTCAAGTCTTATGTAAAAGTGATTTGGGAATAATTTAAGCTAATTCGCTAAATTATTTTATTACAAATCACTTGGTCTACTAATAATATTGTGTTGCAGAATTGGGTATGTAATTTGAGGGTCTAAGTCGAACGGGTATTCCCCCTTTGAGGGTTGAATTGTAAAAATCTTATGTAAAATATATTTTAGTGCATGGTCCCTCATACTTAAACACCATGGCTAAAATATTAGAGGGTGAAAAAAATATTTAATCCCCTCAAGTGTCAATTAACTAAATTTTCTAACAAAATTAAATTAAAATCCTAAGCCAAAAATTTAATAAATTAGTGTCAAAATTAAATGTTTAGAGAAATTAAATTCTCCAATTGGAAAAATTGTTGGGTACCAAAAAAACAAATTTTTGGAGGTCCCCCACCAAGGGAATATTGGAAATTTCAAGAAAAATTGAACCCTTGGACCTTAATGGTTAAGTCAAAGTCAAATTTTTAGGAAATTAACTCAAAATAATTAATTTTGAGCTAATAAAAAAAGGATTTAATGAGAAATTCGAAAATTCCTCAAAATAAATATTTTCAACAGCTAAGATTAAAAGATCATAAAGGATTTATCAACGGCCAAGATTATTTTGATGAGGATCAAGCCAACTAGTCGTTGATTTTCCACTTTGAGGATTTATCTATAAATTATAGTCATTCGTATGTCAAATCCATCTAATGTCTGGCTAGGAAATTGTTGCAGAAGCATTGATGTAACACTATCGTCCCGCGGGGCGAGATTCCCACTGGGCAAGTGGCAGCCCAGCCCCGCCACCTGTAGTACACAGCCATTAAAGGCCTGCCACCCCTTTCGCATCAAATTGAATCCGGGACGTAAACTTCACTGCATACCAGCCACCCTTGGCATTCGGCTCCACGTGCGCAGGGTTATTTCGGCTTCCGGGAGGCAGAGGCAGTGTCTGGGTGCGCTCATGGCGCGGAATGCGACCGAGCAGTATAACTACAGAGCCAGGGTAGAGGTAAAGCATTTCATTCATGCTGTTTGGTCTTATGTTCTGTTGTGGATTAACTTGGCTTGTGGTGTGCAGCTCTGTGTAAGCCATAGAGGGCCTCACAGGCAAAGGCCTAGGTCGGCGTTTCCAACAGAGCAGGCTCCCTCTGTGCAGTTTCATGTCCATCGTGCTCATCTTTCCCTCGCCAAGAAGCACCCTTATCGCTGCCGTCGTAGGTTAATTCCTTTGCTTGTAAGTCTGATTGTCTGGGTTTCTAGTGGTAATTTCCCCATGCATTGCGAGTATTTTCCTTTTGCTCCTGTGACATCCCGCGCCATCCCGCCATCTGTTCCTCTGCCCTGTCATTTGTCATCCAGCTTCAGCTCCCTGCACCTCAACTCAGTCAATTCTCGTCCGCCATGCCTAGGGAAAGGCTTCGCCTCAGCAGTCGCAGAGGCGGGTCTCGCGGAGGCGCAGGCGGCAGAGCCAACCCAACACGCTCCTCTGGCTCTTCGTCAGATGATGCTCGCAGTTCCCGGCGAAGTCGAGGGTGAGGTCGTGGGCGTGCTCGCGCCTCTGTTTGTGAGCATATCTCACACCCCACCTCTCGGTTTAGCTTCCCGTGCCTTCTGGACAGTGACACATATTATGTATCTGTTAAAATCGAAAAATGCGAAAGGTCTATCCCCTAGCCAGTTGCAGAGGAGCACGGGCCTCCTGCTCCAGCCCTGGGACAACCAGCTCCGCCTCCCGCTCAAAGAATTTGTCAATCCGTTCCACCCCCAGCACTGGTTCTGGGTCAGAGTAGTCAGCCAGAGACATCAGGAGGTGCAGCGGCGGGTCCAAGTGCGCCAGCAGAGGACGACGCGCCCTACACGGACTCAAGCGAGCCGGATCCATACAGCTGCAGGGTGGTGGAGGAACAGCCATCCACCTCCGTGGACGACTAAGCCAACTCCCAGGACTCTCGGAGGGCGGGTAACGCAATGTAATTTTGTTAGTCTGGTTGGTCTTGTTCTCTGTTTCCACAGTGCAATTCTCTTTGTACAGCTGAAGCTATGCTCAGCTCTATGCTTGATAATCTCAATTCTTCGGTGCACTGTTGTCTACGGCTATCTAGTTCGAAGTAATAGTCTGGGGATGGGGTCTATTACGTCTGTAAGGCAAAAATGTTTCTGTTTCTGTTAATGTTTCTGTGCAATCAGCTGGTTCTACAGACAGGTTTCGTCACAATTGTCTGTCTGGATAGGTGTTTCAAGGTGACAAATCCATCTCTGTATGGTGATATCTGCGGCATGCCTCATTGTAACTTTTTGAAGCTTTTTGTACCATAATAGAATTAGCCTAATTTACAAAAAAAAAAAAAACACTATCGTCCCGCTGAGAACGTTTATTTGAATCATAATAAAGACTTTGAGGTGCAGTTCAAGGTGTTCAATGTTGGTTGATTTGTGGTATGTGCTAGGTACGGGCTTTCCTATCTTGTGTTGATTAATGTTGAAATTTGTTTTTCATTGGATGGAGATTGTAGCATAAAAACTTATGCTGAAACAAAAAGGACTGATAGCTTGTAGACTTTAATGTTAAAATACACAAAAGGTATTTAAAAATAATAATTTATTAATATATAAAAATGTATAAGATGATTCAAATGTACAATGAGGACCCTGCTTTTATACCTCAGCAGGTGACCTTTCGTAAATGGGCATGTCTTTTAGACATGCCTTTTCACTTAATTTAATCACTATTTAACCTAAATAATATTTAATTATTTAATATTAATATTTATTTTATTTCTCTAAATTGTTATGAATTTTATTCATAACATAGCCTCTTCCTTCGGAAGCTTTGTCCTCAAAGCTGTAATGCTGGCAATTGTCTTTGCGGTGGTTGTCATCTTGGCATATGTGAGGCGGAAGGTCTCTGGTGGCTCAAAGTCTATAATTCGCTTAATAACTCCATTTTTGAGTCCAAGGTTGTCTTCTTTTGTTTTCTTTCTCTTTTTTTTTTAAGAATTTTTTTTTTTTCCAATGGATTTGTCACTTGATATCTATTAACTTCCAAAAACATCTAAAGAGAAGCCATGTATTTCTCTTTTACTAGCGAGAGCAAACAGATATATAATACTAATTTAAATTAAACATGTAACTTACTGGACTTCCTAAATCCCATTTTCATAGTTATACTTTTAACTATTCATCACATACAAATACCATATGGATGCAAAATTAAAATTTGGGGCAATAAAGCTCCGCTGCTCAATCTATTGGGAAACGCATGTTGGTCATAATGATCTCTCCTTTTTTGGTAGTTGAAGTCATTTGCTCGGTAGAATGGCTTTTGTAGAAACTATTAATTTGCATATTATCAGGCTCCATAGTTTTAGTTGTTGTAGCGCCTCTAGTATGACCATATTCCTTCAAATTATAGACTAATGTCGAAATCATTTAAATTAATTACAGCTAACTGTATCTTTAAGGGTCCTGAATAGAACCCTATCCTCAGTGAAATTGAATTTACTCCCATCGTAGTCACCAGCTATATTAATTATGTCATTCAACGTTGGAAGTGTCGTATACACAAAAAATTCCCTCCCATTTCCCCTCAAATCTGTACTGGGAAGCAATTCCCGTGGAATGTGCGATTGGAGTCTCAATATTCCTTTTTCTTGGTGTCTCAGTTGTATGGACGGCAACGACAGTTGGATCATACATTGTACTTGAAATTCAAAATTTCAAAGAGACATGCAACGCAAGGGGGTGTGATTTCCGCTCCAAAGGTATAGAATTGTCGCAATTGTTATGGATTTCTAGAATCAGATAGATACAGTTGGGAAAACGAAAAATGAAATATATATATATATATGATTTAACTATGGTTTTAGTTGCAATTTATATCGGTATAGGCGTCTTCACATTACAAGGTATCAACTTTGGTCGTTGATGGGAAGTCACGCTCTTTCACTGCGGTCACATTGTTCCGCATTATAGAACTGTGTTTTTTTTTAAAACCCACTTGTTGCGTTCCATACTAACCGACGTCACCGTTCCTGTTGACCTTCCCATCGGGCCACAATTTTTTGGTTTTTTGGTGGAGCACATACAATGCAGTCGAGATCATGGTATTAACGTCAGCCTTCTCCTGCACGAATTGTCGAAGGAATGGAATAAGTTCAACAGTGGAGCGATCGGATGTATCCCCTGTACGAAAGTGTTTAATAGAGATTTTCGTTGAAGGGTTGGAGCTCGATGAGAATGACTTTACTGAGGTCTCTCCCGAGGAGTGAGAGGTCTTTTATATAAATCCCCTTACAGCAGTGCAGGCAAGCTTCTCTGCTCAAAAGATGCGAAAACCGGAACTGGTGATGGGAACGGAAGAGACCCTCCATGAGCATGCTTGCTCTCCTGCGAGTGCTCGCACTATTTATTTCAGGTTTGGTTTTGGGAACATAAGTGTCGTCCAAGAATCGTTGTATCGGGCGGTTTACATTGATTTGCTCTTTAGACGGGATGAATTCATGGGCTTGGAGGCGGATTGTGTAAGTTGGGCAGCAGGTCAATTGAGGTTCAGATAACTCAAGATTTCTACCATTTGCTCTTTTCCAGCCACGGTCAAGTTGTTTTTATGATACCACTGTAGCGTAAAAACTTATGCTGAAACAAGAAGGACTGATACCTTGTAGACTTTAATGTTAAAATACATAGAAGGTATTTAAAAATAATAATTTATTAATATATAAAATGTATAAGATGATTCGAATGTACAATGAGGACCCTGCTTTTATACCTCAGCAGGTGACCTTTCGTGAATGGCAATGTCTTTTAGACATGCCTTTTCACTTAATTTAATCACTATTTAACCTAAATAATATTTATTATTTAATATTAATATTTATTTTATTTATCTAAATTGTTTTGAATTATATTCATAACAGGGATAAAGTCATTCTATTGATAGATTTTAGGTTTATCTTAGATGATTTGATTCGCCATATGTCTAACAAATTTTCTTGAGAAATATGTATAGTGTTTTCAGGTTCCCCAGTCCATAGCCTCCAAGTTCACAAACTGTGGGCATGAACTAACTTTAGTTGGACTCCAAATATTTATGTGGTTGATTTAACTTCGCTAAGGCTATAGTGTGCATTAATTTTCCAAAGTATTATTAGCCATTTATCGAAGAAAAACTCAATAAAAAAATTATTTCTCAAAATTTATTTTAGAACCCTTGTATATTTGTAAATTTTGTAAATTATTTTTGCTAATTGGGGTTTTGGGGTTTTGAGATTTTGTATATATTCGGGGTTTTGGGTATTTGTAAATCTATTTGTGCAGGTGAAATCAAGTGGACAAGGTTGGAATAGAGCTAGATCTAGGCCCTTGAGGGTAATATCTAATCTCTACAATTTTTTGCAAGGCAAACCATTTAAGAATTTGCAGAAAAATCCAAATCTGAAGCAAATAAATTTCTATGAAGCTGGGGTTTTGAGTTTAAACCCTCTTGGGCCTAGATCCGGCCTCTCCAAGGCCAGCATTGTCCTTTATCCCCCTGCGTCAACCTTAAGGCCCTCTCTGTCATCATTTTTGCCCTTTTTTGGGTAGGTCGTAAGCGCTAGATGCCTCAACCTCCCTGCTTACCCCCAACGTTAGGGGTTTTAGGCTTTTTAAGACCTAGCCATGGGCCCTAGGTCACTCGGCTCCCCTCCTAAACCATAAACGGTTGCCCTAAGTGCTAGTCGTGGGCTTTTCAGCCCTCTAACCCTAGCCGCAAAACCTAAGAGGGATTTCTCCCTCCTCCTTCGGCCTCCTCCTTGAGCCGCTAGCCTTTCTTGGCCTCTTTGCCTCTTTCATGGTCTTCCTTGGCATTTTTACTTAGCCTTTAGCCCCCTCCTATCCCTAATTTGACCCTTAGCCATTTCTAAAATTTTCAGGACTGAATACTTGGTGGGTTTTGCAAGGAAAAGTTGCTCAAAGTTGGTGTTTTCAGGTGAAAAGTCATTGGAGAATTTTTTGCAACTTTGACAAATTCATCTTCAACGCCTTGGGCCTAGGGTTTGCTCTCTAAACCCTAACTTATCACTGTTTTATTACAGCTGTAAATTCTGATTCCTAACAGTGATATTAGTGCTCTAAAAATACATCTAATTGGTCAAAATACTCCTAAATTGCAAAAAAAAAAATATTCTAAAATTTTGGCTACTTAGGTATTGCATATCTAGCCTAGATCTAAATTTTAGCTTTCTGGTATTTCTCTGCATAACTGAATAATCAGATCTGATATTTTCTGAATATCACACCTAAGAGGGCTTAAAAATTTCAAATTTTCAGTTTTGGCGATTTTTTCCAAGTTTTGCACTTGATTTGGCACTTGCTATAGCATCAATAGCTCACCGATTTTCTGATTTACTTACTGCTGTAATAAGTTACTGCAGTTTGATATGTCACTAAATATTGCAGCTTAAAGTGGGCTAAACTCATAATTTACATTAAGCAAAGTGTTGAGCATCTCATTGAGCATCTTTGGTTATCATAGACTTGTTGTTTCTTGGGTCTATATTGATTTACTTATTGTTTTTCTATTTTCATCACAAGTGTCTTTTTCATAGTAGTTTGTTGTTAAGCTCTAATAATTGATTATCTTGAGGTAGATTTGAGAATTCGTTAACTTGGCACTTCAAACACTCAAACATCTAAGTTCTAATCTTGTTGATGAGTTAAGTCAATTTGGGCATTACAGATCTAATTGGCATTCTGATAAGAACATCCTGAGTAATTATTGTTGTCATCTTGTATTGATAATCATTGGTGGATAAGCGCTCTAAGTCCTTTTAATTGATATCATTGGTTAATTAATAAGTGGATAAGTGCTTCAAGTTCCTTAATTGTTGTCATTGTCTAAGAGCACTATCATTGGCATCTATCTTATCCCAAGTAATGGTTATTGGCATCTCATTGGCTAATTATAGAATAGAGGGTCTCTTGTCTATTGTTGGCACTTGTATCATTGAGCACTTGGTCTTGTTTAAGATTGTTTTCCAATAAATTGTTAAAGTACTCTTGTTATAAGATAATTAACTTCAAGTACTTGAATCACACAAACAAATCTTAAACTAAGACTCGGTCATAATCTTGCATTTCACCCTAAGCATCGTTGCATTAATAACTTACCTCCAAGCATAAGCTTGGTTGATAGACTCCTAGGACAACCTTTCTCATTTAGCTTGAGGGATTCATCCCTCCTTAGTGGTTAACATAGTGACCTTGCAGTCGTCAGAGCCACAGTCTCTACAACACCGGAAGCACTAAGTGGTTGGAAGACACGGGAAGGAATCATTAATTAGGCCTCTGCCTGCTTCCCACTGGCTTCCATCCCACAACTTACTCTGAAGACTATTTCTCAAAACAGCTAAGGGAAAGGTTCCATTTAGATTAGGCATATAATCTAAAAACAACCAAGATCCTTGCATCACACTTAGGTCTTAGGATTTGCATCTCATATAGGTTAGTCAATCATATAAGCAGCAGTTGTCCATCCGGTTACTTGGTCATAATTTATAATAAGTAAGAACTTGACTCCATAAGGCACTGATCTCAATTCTAAATCTAATCGAATCCTTAATCTTGCTAAATTTTCACCAAGTAGCTAGGCCACTCAACTGTGTCTCCTAGGCAAGTTGGTTCCCAACTTGCTTTCCATCATCTCATTTCCATAGGGACTACCCCCCATAACTTGTTGTTGGGAGATAGCTAGAACAGAGTGGGTGGGGATAAGAGTGACAGCCCCCGCCCTGAGTCGTTGTCGCGGTGTCTGTACCATCTGATAGACAACAGGCTAGAATATTGATGAACTATCAACCTACATCCTACTGCCAACTGGAGCATGTAGTATCCTTCATTTCGAAGGGCCCATACTATACTATGCTTCTAACTAAGGATACTTTGTCATAAGGGTACCAACTCATGATCTCCCGCCAATCTAACTCATGGGCACCGATGTAAGGAACAAGTCTATTATGTTGATGTTGGTCCACGCTTAACTCACGCAACCCTGTCTGGTCAATCAACAATATCCATCTAGTAAACCATGCCTCTCTCCCTATAATGGGTACAAGTGGTCAAATTGTATTTCACGCCCTGTCCATGTACTCCTTTAGAGGGTTTCTCCCGGAAAGTACTGCAGCTATGCCAGCTGCTACTACACCTATCTACACCTCATCAGTCGGTAGGACCAAGGATGGATGCACCACCATCTCCAAAAGACCCCCTCTCACCTAACTAGAAACTCCATGCTCCTCCGGTCTACTAACCTTCTGAAAAACTATCATGTCAGGCTCCAACACCTCCTGACAACAAGTGTCTGCAAATACTACCACCTTGTTCGTTGTCTGTACATCTGTCTGCTCCTCATCAATGGTTGGCCCCAAGGATGGTTGCTCATCCTCCTCCATCATGGGCTCAACCTGAGCCACTCGCTGACTCTCCAAAGATGGCCCATCACACACACTATGCTCCGCATTGCTCATGCTGAATGGGAACAATCTGTTGCTTATCAATCTCCTCTACTAAACATGGCTGCAACTTTGCACTGATGTCGACAACTCCCCATGACTGTTCACACTCCTCAAAAAAAACCCATGGACCCAACCATAGAATAAGAATCCTCATCCTGAAGGTCAGAAGGAATCTCCTCTTGATCTACCCCTGTCATCTCCTCGATGTCACTCAAGCATGACTGTTCAGGTCCCCAAGGTTCCTTGCAAATGAAGCAAAGACCTTTTCTCCTCAGTTCATTCTTGTTGCATGGTTGGTCACCACAAATCCTCTGCAACTCCTCTTAGGTCAATCGTCTCCTGAACAGACCAATGTTTTTCTACACCAACCTTTCGCCTAGTTCATAAGCAGCAGGTGAGACCAATTGTTCTCTCCAAATGACCAACACTCTAGACTATAACTTCCTACAAATGGCATCATGACCTCCCATACATGAAGACAAAATGGACTGCATATGTGTTTTGACTGTGTCAGGATGATGTTTCCTAATGCTGAAGAAGCATTGGAACATTTGGAGAATTAAGTCATCACACTCTAAGTCAAGCATGAGGTCATAAGATCTAACCAAGGCCATGACTTCTAGAATCTATAGCTTCTTCCCAAAGGTAGGACCCTCACTTTTATCCAAATCCTTAAATGTCTCTACTATCATTCTAAAGACTTTCCTCATTATGTCATCACTGTAACGAGATATAGGTGTGGTCAGCATCATGATACCACTGAGACAAGAGGCAACTGGGAGTTTGACCCCTATACAAGAGTGCTCCAAATATTTGGGTTGTACTAAGGAAAGCATGGTTGGCTTTAAGCCCAAATCAAGCTATTCCCATCTAATTGATACACCTTGGAGAGGAGTGAAGCAAGTTCTTCCAATTTGAGAAGGGTTTTTACTAAAAGCCCCATAAATCTAAAATTTGTCCCAAGCGAATAGATTTTATATCCCATTTCATGTTCCTTTTGTGGTTGCTCTCGATGTAGCATAGAAAGTATCCCCTTGGAAAGGGTTCTGTTGATTGTTGTTGTTAGTTTATTAAGGGAGTTTATGAAGGTTTGATCCATGTTTTAATCTAATGAAGTCAAATACAACTAGCAAGACTTTCACTGAAATCTTAACAAAAGTACATAACGGACCTCTCACTCGACTCAACAATTGTTGGACACTTCATTCTTATGCATGCATCGCACTATTAGACCCTAGCTCAACATTCTGACTCAAAGTCTTATGGCAAACTTTACAGTAGCAATTACTCAGACCTCCACACATCACCCATACATGTTTGCAAGCTGCAATAATAGCAGTAGCACAAGACTCACCTCAACAATCACAAATGCCCTAACTCAATCTTGCTTAGACATACAAATGGCACGGCCAGTTGACTTATTATTGACAAACCCTAGTGTTGCACATACATCATTCAACCTGGAAGACTTAGCTTTCTGATCATATACCAAACTCTGGCAGCATATAACATTTACACATTGTTTCCAACACTAATGTTCAGCCCAGTGACATAGAGAGTACCTCATGTAGACTTCATTTATGACTCACTCATTGAACAAAGATACATTACAATTTTAAAGACACTTGTAAGAATTCCCTTTGAAGTTTTAATTTCAAACGAGCAATATGGTTCGAGATAATGCTTCAAGTTGTCAAAGACCAATTGGTAATGATTCCAAAAACACATTCAACGTTTATACAAGTTCATGAACACCCTTCTTTTAATTTTAATATGAAACATGCAGTGGATATCAAGGAAAAAGGAACCTAGTGCACGTCCTTGCAAGGTACTCTTCAGGATAATGTTCAGCCACCAGTACATTCTACAAGAGTTGATTCCAAAATTCATGTGCATTGGCCCTTTGACAGATCCAACCTTTGAGATACTCCGCTTCCAAATAATTTTGTACTCCTGAATTGCTTACGGTCTGTCAGTTTAATGGTGATCCAGACTACTAAGCTCTGAAAACAGCGAAAGACAAACACGGCTTGTCAAGTAGAAATAATCACGCCCTGTTTCTAGAGAATTTTGAACTCCTACTGAACAATTTCAACAAATTTGTCCTCCACGCAATGCTTGACCCAGTCGTTGATTCTGAATGTGTCCACCGCAGATCGATAGCGACGCACCAATCTTGTTTTGAGACTTCCTCTCAACAAAACAATTCTTTAATAAACATCTTGTCACCATTAGCAAATAATTCAGTCGCTTCTGAAAAATGCTTCTCAATCTGGCAACAAAATAACTCGGCCTGTCAAAGGTTCTCGACCTACTCTAACAACTGTTGATTGTGCCCAGATACATGTGTTGATAATAATCATGCTTCAAGTGAATATTTCCCTTTGAATTGCAATAGGGAAAGGTTTTCGGCCTTACAAATGTATGAATCAGCCCCCCTGGCTTTGATACAAAAATCGTTGAGCACCAGAATGTACCTCAATAACTCGGTATCCCCTTCAATTTTGTTGCCTTTCCACGAGCTCGGCTGACCACAGAGCGATGTGACTCCACCTCACAACCAATTGTAACTCGACCCTAGTCTGAGCATTGAAGAACTCTGCCCAATTCCAAATTAAGAGACTTGGCCCGCAAATAATTTGGGAATAAATCTTCAACCCGAGCAATGGTGGATCTCACTAGAGATGTATCTCGTGATGTATCTCGTTGTGCCCTTTGCAAATGAGTTTAAAACCTTTGGCCCCAACTAACCTCTCCACAGGAAAATATCACAACTCAAGGATGTCCCAAATGATCTTCTCCTCCTTTTTAAAGATCCAAAAGATAGATCTTCAAGCCTCTAGAAGCATCTTATTTTATTATTTTATTATTATTCTAGAAGCTCCCTCTTGACTCCATCTAAGTGACTTTTTAATATTAATTTACATAAGTCACTTTTAGCCTTTTTCCCCAACTAATCATTTTCCTCTTTTTATTTTTAATTAAGAGACTAATTAAAGTCACTTTTAATCTGGGAAAATGGCAAGTTACCCATCATACTCTCTCTAGCCACTAGAAATCACTTCTTAGCATCCCATCCTGTAGATCTTCTCCTTCTGATTCCAACGAGATATTACACTGAGGTGTTCCATAAAATTATCCTCCTAGAATGCCACCTCAAGCATAATTAATTAAATCAGGCCCAGTAATGACCTTGTTTTTTGAAATTTGTCAAAATCCAACAGAACAAAATGCAAGTTGTGCGGATGATGGAATATGCCATCAGATCCCATAAAAAATCCTCAAAAACTCCTTTGGAACAGCTAATGATGCAATCCTGCTCTTATGGCCTGGCCATCGCATACTCTGGAAACCCATCTTGGTTGTACTATTGAGGAAAATAAAAATGGGGACATGACACAAACTATGTGACAAAGATCTTGGCCATCACATACTCTGGAAAACCATCATGGTTGTACTATAGAGGAAAATAAAAATGGGGACATGACACAAACTATGTGACAAAAATCTAACTCATAAATTTGAAAAGTAAAGAATTATTATACATAAAGAAGTTAAATTGAAAAAAGTAAACCAAATTCAATTGATTCTTACCGGCATGGCATGCCAACATATGATAAAAATGTCTCTGCAAGTTGCTTCACCCTCTCATTGAATAGAGCTTTCAAATTTTTTAGCTGCAATACCAACATAAAAATACTTAGAGGTTTACAATATATAAATTTATAATAGACTGTGTGTTTTACAGTATGTCTTCAAGTGTTTTTGGAGAGGTAGCCAAACACGATGTCGAAAATTCTCACTTCTGGAGAGTAATATAGGCTTAGGTTATTCGCAGGAAAGAACAACACTAGAAGGGAATATGCTTTCATTTGGGTAAAGAACAAAATGTATTTTGTTTTAAAATCTTCATAACTATAACTACTTCTCCTACTCATCTAGGATAATTTAAAGAGATATTAAATCTACACCTTAGTTCCCTAGGATTCTCTAGATGTTAAGGAAAAAAAAAAATTACCCTCTATATATTTCTTCAATACCAAAAGCATCCTATGCCACAGTAGAATGCACTACACAAACTCAAAATAGCTAGTATGACAGATCTTCAGAAATAATACATCCAGGAAAGTGACCTGGTACTTAGAAACCCACTTCCAATAAACTTATAACAACACAAATACTTTAGGCAACAATAAACTTATCACAACAGAATATATCAAAAAAATTGGTTATTCATGTGCTTTTCCATAATCTAAGAGAGAAATCCTTCCATAATTAATATTTTTTACATAATTTACAAACATTACATTCCCTCCTATCTAGGAATGCTTTGCCCTCAAAGCAGATGAGAAAACAAGTCAAAAAGACAATTGAAGCTATGAGCAATATCAACACATTGGAGAAGCATCAATCAATCTTAGGTGGACTTTTATTGGAACTATCTATCAACAAGATTTTCGAATAGAACTTATTTAATTAGTACCTCAAGTATGTCTTCAGAGAGGAGTTATGTTGGGATTCTACTTTTTTGGAATGTAAGCCAAGTGTCATCTTTGTTTAGGGTGATACTGACGTTTGTAAGTTCACTAATTAACATGACAACTCTGCTGGTATATTTATTCATTTCATGGTCATTGGTCACTACGCACTATAAATACTAATTAGTTTTAGATTAAGTAATAAATAAGTCAAACATGACATATGGTGTTTTGTCTCCCACCAAACTCTTGGTCGTCCACCTCTCCTATCAGACTTTGAGATGTATTTAAACATGTGTCAATCATTTTTGGAAGTATGAATTCAAGTGATATTTCTCTCCATATTCAGTGGTGTATTTACATCCAAGTTTTGTACATGCTTTAAAATATCATGGTATTGGAGACACGATGAAGGACAGCCAAGGAGAGAACATTTTTGGAAGTATGAATTCAAGTGATATTTCTCTCCATATTCAGTGGTGTATTTACATCCAATTTTTGTACATGCTTCAAGATATCATAGTATTGGAGATACGATGAAGGACAGCCAAGGAGAGAACGAGTGACAACCTAGGGAATAACATTTATTAGTGATTGACATAGGTACTGCTGAAATAAACCAGCTGGACACAAGCCAACCTTGAGCTATTTTTGTTTCTAGAAATTAACACTAACATTGACATGCTCTATAATCATAATGTGAGGGAAACCTTGATCTGTTTGCCTTTGATACCAAGTACGAAATTTTGGTGTATGCAAGCAATCATAACAAAATACAGATGGCAGTGGAGAATATACATGACATTAATGTTAAAATGTAGTGTAAAAAAATCATAAGAGGCTGGTCCTAGGCAGGATGCTATTTGCAACTCTCTCTCTCTCACATTTCACTACTCAAGAGTCAAGATACATAATTTACAATATCACAAATCCTTAAATAAAATGGGTTAGCCAACTCACAATATCACAGAGTCTATAAATATGGTGGGTTAACCACCTAACATTAACATTAATGGCTACATATTGATTGCATCACTAATGTTAATAAATCTTCACATGTTAACATTTAACATTAAAGCTTGATATTTGTTTCTCCAACATATTAATGGTTTTGTTGAAAAATTATATGTTGGGTCCACATATTGCAAGCTAATATTGGAAATAGTGGCTATGGTTGGTTAATTACAAAAATTGCAGGTTGATTCCAAGCATTAAATGGTAAATAGGAAGTCTTTCATGTCAACAAAAAATGTTGCATTGTAGTTTAAACTTTAGGCATATTGTATGTTGTTGAGGAGCATTTCAGAATTGTGGGTGATATCTCTCAGCTAAAAGGCAAGGGTATTTATGTGTATTGTATTGAAGGGCCTTATAGGGTGGTCACTTCTTGGTGGTGTTGTCTTTGCTAAGTTCACAAAGTAATACACAATAATTTAAACCCACTCATGATGATGGAGTGATCAAGTGCCAGGGTAAGCAGGTATATCAATCATCCAGAAGATAAAGGTGGCTATAGGATATTCAAACGTGGATTGAGAACCCATGAAACTAAATTTAGCACTTAGTGTATGACCTAGGTTAAGAGACAATTGGAATGGATGTAAAAATTGAGCATACAATAAATAATGAAAATGTCCATGTGACCTTCTAACTAAGCTCATGGGAGAACAAATCATGAAGTTCTATTGTTGATAAAAATGACAGCATCCCTAAGTCCAATTATCCCCAACTCAAAGGTATCAATGTCTTTTCCATTCCTAATATAAGCACATGTGCACCTTTATAGAAAATAATGTCTCTATATATTTAACTATTCTGTGGTTCATTGATTACAAGGCTATGTAACATTTGAGATCCTCTAATTTTTGTTTTGTTTTTCAAATGCAGCTTATATTACTTCAAATAAACACCAAAGATACAACAAATGAACATAATGTTTACAACAAAGAGACATAAGAGTTACATAAAGACCCTCATCCTATGAAAGCTATGTTATCAAAAAATCTAGCACCTTAGTGCAAAGCTTTCACAAGGTGCCAAGATTTAATGAAACATCGGAAGCATGACCATTGTCACCTTAGCAACAACTTCCCTTGTTCTAGTGAAGGCTAAATCCCAAAACAATGGAGGCTTCCTTGGTAGTAAGGCAAGACACAATCAAGTCTAAGGCCTCCTAGGTAGCTACCCAAAATACCACCAATCAGAATTATCAAGTGAGTTAGGGATTAGGACCTAGGTCGCTAATGAAGTCAATTCCAAATTTTGGTTTAAGATATTCCAGAGCTGATCTAGGGGATTAACAAGCAACAACCTTAGGCAAAACAATCCCTAGCCCACTCAAATCTGGAAATTTCCAATGGCTGCAGCAAAAATTGCATAAAAGGTAGGATATTACAGAAGTACTTAGTAAACAAGTTACAACAACAATACAACTTAGCCCACAAAATGAATTATAAACTAGTAGAAAATAGTGCTAAAGTAATGCATAAATCTAAAATTGGTTAACTTTTAAAATCTTAATATTACAACACATATAACAGCGAACTAAAACAAGACATGTAGCCCTAATTATGCATCAGTATAAATCAGTGTTACGAGCATCACAAAAAAATCATGCATTTGTGATTTTTAGTATTTACCCTTTGCTTTTTATCACAGCTAAAAATCAGCTATCTTTACCAGGCAAAAAAATCACAATTTTATTGTAAAAATAATGATGAAATAGCGAAACGATCCAAAAATATGCCAAGCTGCGAACAAGGGTGCTTTAAGTGGTTTTTTGGGGTTTTTTTGACTCATTTTGCAAACAGAAAGAAGGATTTGGAGAGAAAAAGAGGAGGAGACTTGTTTTATTTGAGCTCAGGAGGAAGAGAACACCATTTTACTTTGCCATCACCATGTTCTTTTGGAATGGGGATCGATTTCTCTCAACCACGGATGCATCTGCAGGTACAGGCATCCATTTTCACTGTCCTTTTTTCATGGGATTTCCTTTACCCATTAGTGTCCTTCATCTTGCTAGGGCGAGAGTGTGTTTTGTTTGCCATCATCAATTTAATGTGGAGTGTGGAGGGTTTCCCAAATTCCCACAACTAGTGGTGTATTTTCAGGTATGTCCACTTCCATTTTTTTAGTCTTTACAAATTTTTGATAGGTTTTGAATGCCTATCAATTTTCCTTCTTTTTTCTTAAATTTTTATTGGAATTTAGGAGATCTACTGTCTATATATCATTTAATTTGTATTTTTTGTGCAATTTTTTTGTATTTTGATTCTCAGAATGTTGATTCTAATTTTTTCATATTTTTCGTGCCCTAGGTTTAATCATTACATTGAAGACTAAAACTGCCAAGAAATTTGGACCCTATATGGGAATTTGATGTACCTAATGGGGGATTCAATAGACAAACTTTGAATTGCAAGTTGTGTGAGAAGCATATGACGGGGAATCTCCTGGTTGAAATTCCACCTTGCACAAATTCTGGGACATGATAAAGAGATTTGCTCAAAAGCAAGTCCAAAAACCATCCATATTGCCACCAAAGCATTGCAATATAAGGATGAAGCCAAAGAGAGCAAAGAAGCTGTGAATTTCAAGTTGCATCACCTTCCACAATGGTCGATCCTGCATCTACCTCATCTTTTTTCATTCATAAAACCACACCTAGTTCATAACCTTCTATCAGATCGGTGCTTAAAAGAAAGGAGAAGGAAGAAGCTAACAATATATTGGGTAGGTGTTTTCTATGGAGTTATATTCCTTTCAACATTGCCAAGAACTATTTATTCTACCAACCTATGTTTGATGTTGTTGCTATTGTTGACTCGAGATACGAAACCCCTTCCTATGATGAGTTGAGATGGCCTATTCTTCAAAATGAAGGCCAATTGAACTGCTAGATTGGAAATTTTAAGGCATCATGGGAACTATTAACCACCAAAAGTGGGTGACCCCTATGAGAATCCACAGAGAGCTTTGCTTCAAAGCTCTCCACCTATGCTATGGTTACTACTCTTGCCCATCTAGCATACAACTTGAGGAAAGGTGGGTCATCTATCAGAAGGTACACTAACTATTTTTTTAATTATGTGCTTTCATTTAATGTTTGGGGCATACTAATAGGAATCACATGCCAAGCTAGATGACTGACCGCTCTTGATCGTACCCTTTCTCCCATGCTTCACCTAGGAGATTATCCTTTGCTCCTAGTATAGTGTGACCTCCCTTGAGGTCCTTTTTCTTCATTATTGGGAGAGGCACTAATTGATATAGTGTGCTCAAGGTAACCCATACGTACCACCTTCTATTTCTCCCTTGTATCCACTTCATTCTTTGGGTTGATTTTCATTAGTCATTGGATATGGCACCTTATATCAACATCTTTGAGTCAGGGCCTAGAAATTTGCCCTAAGAGGTTGACGCAAAGAAAGATAAAAGCATATGAAGTCACAAATGAAAGAAAATGATAAATGCAAAAGATGGTTGACATTGAATGAGAGCATGGGACAAATCCTAGCATGAGATCACCCCACTAATTAGCCATCACCCATTTCTAAGCATTTCATGCTCTATCTAAATAGAGAAACGTATGAATGTCCCAAACCCAATGAGCAATACACTACTACATCTTAAAGGGGTATTGGAAAAGCATAAAGCAAGTTGGGTCACCTATGCTATGCAAGAAGAAACATAAATTATTAAAGTAAAAGGTGCACTAAAGGGGTGGAAAAGGAAGGCCAAGGAAAGGGGTAGCTTATGCCTCTACGATTGCTCCCTATTCTCATCATTATACTCAAAGACGTTGGACCTCCTTTAATTGGTACCATGGCTATGCCCATCTTCCTTTAAGTCTTTCCCATTCCATAACCATAGTTATCGCATGCATCTATGCATTGATGGGCCTACCTATGAAATGTCCCTCCCCTTAGGATTAGAAGCACCTAACAGGTGTAATGACCCATCTCGAATTAAAGGGAGCATAGGACTCTTAACATGCATAGGAGACATGCACATCATAGCTACATATGCATGCATCGCATGTACTACACTAGTATACATACTAGTTAATATTGAAAAATGTCCAAGTATAGGGTAATGAATTGATTATTGAAGTAAATACCTAACTCACCAAAATATAATGAATATATCGAGTGGGATACTTGATATGTATACCACCATCATAATATATAATTAATACATTATTCAAAAATAAAGTAAATACAATAGATTATACAAAATAAAAGGGAATTATAATTATTTATTATTTATTATTATAACGAAAAGGAATTGTATATATTATATTAACTAAAAGGAACAAAATAAATGTGTTTAAAAAGGATGTATGACATTAACATTTCTTTTATTAAAACCCAAATAACTTCAATAATTAATTTTAAATATAAGTTCATAAGATCCGAATTAAATTAATAAACTTCAATAAAAGTGAGATTCAATAAATAGTATCAAGTATCTCAATAAAAATTGAAAATTCTAAACTTCGTTGTCTCATTAACTAAATAAACATTGAACTTAAGACCTGTTGACCCTGCCGCCCGCACCTACCTACAAGTCAGTGAGAAAGCCTTCAACCCCACAAGGTGTGGTTGGTGGCAGGGGATTCAGAGAAGGGGCTGTCACACTAATCCCAACTCTCTCCGTTTTAGCTATCTCCTAGGTTAGCTAAGGGGGGTGGTCCTTAATGAAAAGTTAAGCTAAAAGCAAAGATGTGAATTTCTAGGAGAATTTGTTAGAGTTAAATAGATTATTTATCTAAGATCTACAAGCAAAACCTGATATGAGCAATAGCCATTAACACATGAGATAAGCATGAAACACATAAACGACCAGTGCCTTCAAAGCATTGCTCTTTCAGAAATGAAAAGATTTTTTATTTGTATTTTTTTTATGCTCAGAATGAAATCAAATGCTTTCAAATGAAAGAAGAAAATTTGTGATAATTTTTCAAGATAGAAAATAAGCTAAAGGCTCAAAAAACTCCCTCTTGAGTGAATCTTTTGATGTCTTATGAGATTGCTGGCTTGAACAACTTGTGGGACCTTTGATACCCTTGGAGGTGACTGTTCCAACCGAAGAAGTCCTCACACTCCAATAGCGCTGGCAAACTATCCCTTGAAATCACAAAAAAACGCTTGCAAACCAATTGTTAGTGCAAAAGAGACTTGGCATATAGAGACCAAGTTGAGCTTTGTCATTCAACCGACAATGACAAGCTACAACGAGAGCACAAAATATACCAAGCCCAGAGGAGATTTGAGATAGCTGCAAATCTCTCCTCCCTAGACAATAATGCCTTCAGGCAAATGCACAAATAAAAACAACTAGATAGCAAATGTAAAATCAAATGAATGATAACATCAAACGACACAGGTATACCTCATCAACCAAAGCATGCACCACAAAAGAAGCTAGTAACCCCAAAGACTTTTATTTATTTATGTGAAAGCTGAGTACAAAATCCGGCAGAGTCTCCGCCAGCCCAATAGCTCGTTCTATGATATCTATAATAAGAGCCCAAGGCTCATATAAATAAGAAAATGGGAGATGATCCCAAAGCAAATTCCAATGACAAGTGTAACAATGGTGAAGATCTCAATGCTTCAAGTCAAGTTCCAAGTGGCTGAGTTACTAGCTTCATTGCTGGAGATAACTGCTCTTTAGACTGCTGTTGACTGAACATGTGTTTGCAAACTGTTGTTTGATTGCATGCCAACGTAACTGCTGTATGGTATGCTAAGCTAACTACCACGTTAACTGTTGTAGCTTCCCACGTAACTGCTGTAGCTTTGCTGACCTGCGTAAACTATGCATTGGCTGCCTTTAAATACTGCTGATTGAACCACGTAACTGCTAATTGAACATGCTGAGTGGGCACGTGGAAGCCTTTGCTGCGTATTGGCTGTGAGATCCACGTAAAACTGTGTTGACTGTTGTGGCCTACGTGTATTATTGGCAACGTAACACTGTTGTACACATACACATGCTGCCCACGTTAAATGTTGCTACGTTAACTTGCTGCTGACCTGCGTAAATTGCTGGAGTATATGCTGAGTAGACTGTTGCCCACGTAGACTGTGCTGACTGTTTGACTGCCAGCGTGAACATATATGGTACGGCTGAGTTACGTATTTTAATTGATGGGCTGAGGTGGGTCCATTTCCCACTCATTAATTCTAACACATTTTAATTTCTCAGCCTTTGAATTAAATCAAAGTTAAAACTTCAAAAATTCGATTTGCCTTATGAACTCAACGTGGTGCCTTTGACTTTGACTTTTGACTTGCTTTGACTTTGACTTTCTGTTGAAACTTTGACTTGAGGTGGGCCCCACATTGCATGCCACATCACCCTTGATTCTCTGCTTAATCTCCATGTCAAAATTTGACTTATTTTGACTTTGGAAAAATTTATAAATTTTTCCAATTATTCATTTTTTTGAATTTTTTCTTCATTTTTGCCACTGTCACTTGAAAAATCGCCTTTTGAGGGACTCTAAGTCATTTTTTGACCCCTAAAGTAGGCTCTAGGAGAATGTTAGGCCTCTGAGGATGAATTTCGACTGGTCATACACCCCAGACATCTCCTAAGGCCACTTATTTATGCCTTTACATAAAAAATAATTAAAAAATCCCGTTTTGCGGGAAATTTTTAACTATTAAAAAATCCTACTTAGACCTAGCCAAATTCCACGAAACTTTTTGTGTGATCTAGTATGGTAATATACATCGACCCTAGACACTAAGATGTGTCAGGGGCTCAATCTTGAAACCGTCACCTCGGCTTTGGGGTAAAAATGAGTGAAAAAAATCCAGAGAATTATCCGCCTCTGAAAAAGAAGGGATAATTAACCGGATAAAAAAAACACTTCAAGGTGTACTCGTTTTCTGATCGAGTCCCACATCCTAGGCCTGTTACAAATTCAAGAAACTCATCATACTAGCATCACTTATTACAATTCCCCGCGGGGTGTGGAATCTGGGTATAAAGAAGAAAGATGATGAGAAGATTAGAAGGAGAGTTAAAAAACTCTGTTGACTGATGACATCTGATGGTACAAGTGTCCTCTGGATCATCCTTGGGCATGGAGTCTTCACATAATCATCAGGTGCTACTCCAGTAGTCAACAACTCATAAAAAGATCATTGGAACATAAAGTGCACAAGTGTTTTCGTAGCTCTATATTTTGTTGTTACTTGTTACTAGCATTTACATTGCGAAAGTGACTAACATTGTGTTTTCCTTGTGAGTTTATATGCTACAAAGTTTGTGATTCACAATAAGCTGACTCTCTAAGCACATTTCAAATCTCTAGTTTATGTTATGTAAATTACTCCTAAGTATCTCTAACCCCAATTGGTATTGAAATAACTTGCTTCATTTGTGCATCTAATTGGTGGTGATCTAAATTGCATCTAAGTGTTCTTAACTCAAAAATTGGCAAATCATATTGTGTTGAAGAACATTGGCTAAGAACACTTATTGTCTTTTGTGGATAATGATCATTGGCTTATCATACTGAATCATTGGTTAATTGTTTCTCTATTGTTTATAAATTTTGGATCTATTTTTTTAAGCAAGCGCATCTTGTGGATATGTTTATTTCTAGTTGGCACTGTCGAAATCTAACACTTGTCTTTTGGTTGAGATTACCTATTCTAAGCATTGTGAAGTACTTAACATCATAACTGCGGTAAAATATAACTAAGTACTTAAAGAAACACTTAAGTAATCTCACCTAGAAGTCTCACTCATAATCTCTTGCACAAGAATCCTAGTTCTAGATTGCTTTAGAGTTTACCTCCTAGCATAAGCTAGGTTGATAGAGATCTAGGGAAAACCTTTTCCAATTAGCTTGAAAGATTCAACTCTTCTTAGTGGTTAACACAGTGACCTTGTAGTCATCAGAGCCACAACCTCTGTAGTGTAGGAGGCACTGGGTGGGTGGAACATAGGGGGAGGTATCGTTAATCAGGCCATTGCCTGCTTCCCGTTGGCTTCCATTTCACAACCTACTCTAAAGACTATTTCTCAAAACAGTTAGGGGAGAGGTTCTATTTAGACTAGCCATATAACTAAAAATAACCAAGATCATTACATCGCACATATATCCTAGGATTTGCACACATATAGGTTAGCCAATCATTTAAGTAGTGGGTGTCCATCCGGTTACTTGGTTTCAATTTACAATAAGCAAGAATTGTAACTCCATAAGGCACTGGTCTCATACTCTAAAATCTAATCTAATCAATAATATTGCTGAAATTCAACCAAATCGCTAGGTCGCTCATCCGTGTCTCCCAAGCAAGTTGGTTCCCAACTTGTCTTCCTTCACCTCATTTCATAGGGACAACCCCCCATAGCCTATTGTTGGGAGACAACTAGACTGGAGTGGGCAGGGATCAAAGTGACAACCCTCGCCATGAGCGATTGTCGCAGTGCCTATATAATCTAGGCTGCAAGAAACCCTAATCTTGATATGTGGACCCTCAGATTCCCAAAAAATCACCTCCCAAAAATTTCGTTGCAAGGCCTATTACCCACCACTAGTAGGTGACCCTTATCGGTGAAACATTTTCTCCTAGATTTGTCTTTAGTCGGAAACCAAGAACCCCTTGTAACCACCTAATAGCTCAATGTGCTACTATTCTGCGCCATTTGAGTCAACCATTGTGTGCCCTTGCTCCCTTGTTATGATCGTATGTTTGAAGGTAGGCCATCCAACCCCAAAGGTATGAATTTCATTATGTAATTGGGTGCTTATTCTTGTGTGTTAATTTTTCCTAGGGTGACATTGTTTTTTACTTTGATAATTGCATTTCACCATTAATACTTTAAGTTCACCCCATATCATCATTACATTATTCAGATCTACACCATTATACATCAACATATGCAATTACATAGAAACAAACAACATCACCATCATCATTAATATAGCGGAACATAAAAGGAACAGTAGAAGAAAGCATGCATACACATAGAGGCACTAGGATTGGTCCGAGACTAGAGCAAGACCCATTATAGGGAAAACCCTTGCAAATCTTCTTCTTCTTAGATCTTCATGAAATGATGCAGCAAAAGAGAGTACAATGATCCTTAACTTTATCTATGCAGAAAAACAATAATGATATCTATAAAACAGACCTAATCATGCTAGGAATCAGAACCCTCATACTGATGGTTGTAATGTGCTATCACAAACTGATGTCAACTATTGTATATTACTGTCATTGTGTGAAATATCGCTGAACATTGTTGTTACTGTCAATGAGTCCAATACACATGTTTGCAGCGAAAACTAACAAATCAGAACTACAAATCTACAAATCTGTATAATAGTAGAGAGAAACCTAGATCTACATGATGACTGAAGTCAACTGAAGTCAAGATGTCAAACCTTAGCTTAGAACCCTGGTCGTTCTCATCAAACTGTCTTTGTGCAATTGAAGACTCCTTGGTTGCTCTCTCGGTCACTTATGCGAGTGACTGTGACTACAAGGTCACTCTCAGGAGGTCTTGATGCGAGCAACTGTGGTGTTGTACTGCTAAAACCCAAAGTTGCACTCTTGCCGATCTGTGCGAGAGAACAACAAACCAAAGTCACACCCTTGCCAAGCTGTGCAAGCGACCGAGATGACAGGGTCACTCCCAGGGCTACCTTGTGCGAGCGACCGAGGATCAAAACCTTCTAATTTGCCTCTAAACCTAGAGTCGCTCTCACTGAACTGTCTCAGAGCGACTAGAGAGCCAAAGTCGCTCTCTTGCCCACTTTATGCTTGTGACCAAGGACAAAAAACTTATGTTCTGTGCCAGCGACTGAGATCCAGAAAACCCTAACCCAGAGAAAACCTTTCGCCTGTAATTTCAAACCCTAAGTGAACGTTTGCCAATGAACCTGTGCGAGCCAAAAAAAATAGAAGAATAAAAACATGTCTTGATCAAGTGTGTTCAAATGAGCTTGAGGTAGCTTTCTTTTATAAGCGTTATTAAGGTTTTACTTGGGGTTGAGGTTGACCCAAGTAGTTACTCATGTGGCTAGGGCTGACCCATTCCATAATACATGTATGAATAAAATAATTCATAAATCAACTTCCGCTTAACCAAATTGGGTGATATTTAAGTGGATTTTGGTCCTCTCGAAGAGAGAAATCTAATGTAATCATTATCTTGGTAATTTGAGTTGTTCAAGGTGGAATTTTATCGTAGTTGCAAAAATTAACACTCCCTCTCAACTAGGGAGAATTCCACCTGTCAATATTTGTCCATTGAACAATATGCTATTTTGGAATCTTCAAGTGTCATCACGTATCATCACAGATCATCTTTGTCATGTAATCGTCATGCCATGTCCATCTCAAGTGTCCCATCATCATAAGTCATCATTGTACATCTTAATCTATCCTTTGCTTATTCCTGCTTATCTCTTGATTGTTCCTACTCGTATCCAGAACATTCTCGGATCTAGAAGAAGAAGAATTTGATACCAGAGGGGATCCCAAGCTACCACCCTCTAACCATTAGGCTGCTATCTAGAATCTCTACTAGCGGGTTGCTACCCGGAATATCATCATCAATAGTCATCAGAGAGCATATCATCAAGGAGCATGTCTCAACCTAGAACCACATTGGGGAGCAATAGCTTCCACCCATACTCAGCAATAGGATAACTCATCACATAGGGCAGTGCACCCTCGACCCTAGAATTTCATCGGGGATCTTACCCTCTACGTGAAATGATATCAGGTTATCTTAACTCATCCTATTACCTACTGATCTCCCATCAATGACCCAGAATAGTCATGTGGTAGAACACCTGCATCAAAATCGACTTGGGTTGAACACCCCAAGTACACTCTCAACTCGTTGGCCAAAATGAGGAGCGATATTCCCATCAAGTTGGCCTGGTTGAGGGTATGATGCCAAATGGGGTATACTCTGCAAAGACTAAGAGGGTAGCAGCATTCTCCGACCCTATAAAGATAGGGGAGCAACATTCTTCTACCCTGGATAACAGATATGGTAACGCCCTATTGTTCAGAGTTCCCTCAACCCTAGGAGCCCTCTATATCGATTCCTCACCCTGGGAGCTCAAGCAGGGTAGCAAGAGTTTGCTCAGTGTACTCAATCAACGTTTCTCTCATCATCAACTTGTCTCAATAGCAGTTGTTTCCTTTTCATACAGAACATCAAATCAAATATCATGTAAGATCATATATAATCATATGAATCACAAAAGGATATCATAATCATCCTCCCTCTCAAGGAGGTGCCAACCAAAAGCCTAAGTTTGTTTCGATTTGTTGCACTCTCTCAATATATGAGAGTATATCGATCCCAAATATAAATATGGGACTTACTTCCAATTAGATCATCATAATGTATCCATGTCATATCCATATCACGCTCAAACAACTCTCTAAAGAGATTTTGTATCCTACCTCACAACTAGCCATGCTAGCAACATCATGATCAACCTCAGTCATGCTATGGACCTCTCATCCAAGATATCATGGCAGATCACATGCTAAAGCAACATCCAAATCAACAACAATCTCAAATATCAATAATACATTTGTGTAAACACATATCATAGGAGAAATATCTCATTCTCAAAACTAAAACACCTCATGCAGGTATTTCAAAGCATGCTTGGTGGAAACTATATGTGAGTGAAGCAAATCACTCATTAAGGTTCTATGCACATCATACATATACAGGTGGATGTTCAAAACAAAACATCAATGCTTCAATCATCGGATGCCATGTCAAGTTCAACAACATCTTGAACTTCAAATCAAAGTATCCAAGGATTTTCATTTTCATTATTCAAAACAATTTCCAATAGCTTTGCAATATGGAATTTATTTTCCAAATTCTAGAAATCGATTCATCATGCTATGATACATCATTTTGGGCTTCATAATCTATCTCTCTCTGATTTAGATCATCAGAGGTTCATCACCTATCACAAGTAGATCATCAGTATATAAAACCAAAACCATAATCAATATCAAAGCCATACCTTGGAACTCATCACCATGACTTTATCAGATAACTGTCAAATATAGACATATCTGGATTGCAATGATCTAAGCATAATACCTTGCTAAACCAACATAATTATCCTTACATAACTCAATGTTGTACCATCAACAAAAAAAAATCAACTCATTAGAGTTTAGAAGCAAGATCACGACCATTGTCAAAGTCATCATTATCATAGTATTAATACTTTCAACCAGGAGACAAGTGGAGCTCATATCAAATCATGACTTCATCATGCCAACAAGTCATACATTATCAATCCGAACTTGATTAAGTCATTCTCATAATCATAATATAAGTCATCCTGTCACTAGGTGCAAATGCATACATCAAGGATGAGTCATGCAGGTTCCATTTTTTCATGCTCAATCACAACTATCATTATTTCAACCATTGTGCTAAGAATAAGGAGGCCAATCACCAAATAATTCATCATGCCCACATAGTATTGATATCAGGGAAAATCAACAACTGTCAAATCAGATCACTAGACATTCGGTCAAGTCCAAATTGCTATCGTAGAGAGATCTACAATCATCAATTCAAAGTTATTTTCAAGCATCATGACAAAACACTTTTCATATATACCAGTAATGCCAAATCATGCCAACATCTTGTAGCACAAACATAGTGACATATCTATATGTATGTCTCAGCCACCTGCAAACACAAGTTTAGTTTGCATGTTCATGTTATGGCAAACATTCAACCTTTTCCTACTAGCATATCTTTCTATTATCTGCAATACATCTGTGGTACTAACATCCTTTAGGTGACCATCTAATTTCATGCACAATACTTCATTATATTATCAAAAATTAAACTCAATAGCTTTAGAAACCAATCAACAATGGCAAACTATGTCAGGGACATCATGATTCAGACTTCAAAAAGCTTCAGATGATGGTCAACAATAGTCAAACCTTTGGTCTCTCCCTTCAGGTTAGCATGAGAGCGACTTTAGCTACTTGGACATTGTCTAGGCCTTAGCATGCATGCGTCCAGGGACAAGATCTCCTAGATCTGTGACTGCGTCCAGAGCAGAAACCCTAATTTCTATACGGGCTTAAGAGCTAAGACTCTGCTGCAAATCAATACTATTAGATGTACCTAAATCATACTTCATCAATATAGAATACAAATAGTAATAAGGGTAAGAATCTTGAGAAGAGATTCTCCCTCTAAATAGGGATTTGCATCATTCATCTTCATTCATTTAAGCAACCTGTCTCTACTAGAGTCAAGCAACATCAAATCTGTTAGGTCATAAACATATGGTTATCAACATCATGACATCAATCTTTCATCAAAGGCTTAGACTCAAGGCATCAGATAGATTTCAAAGATTATGAACACAATAACACTTTCTATCAAGTCACTCGATCAAGTTAGGACATTCAGTTTAATCGTATGCCGTCAAGGGAAGACCACAGGTAGTAAGAGATATGGAATATCAAGCTTACACTTATACCTCTCACATCAAGGTTACCATGCACTTCATGACCAATGAGATCATATTAGGTCATTCAATAAAGCTTTATCAAAACAACAAGTGTCAACCACTCTTTCCATATGATTTTGTCATGCTTATCGCAAGCATTATGAACAGACTCATGTATTTGAATCAATGAACTATCCTTCTATATGAAATCCATCGGCCAAGTATCAAGAGTATCAATTTCTAGAACCAATGTGCTAACCTCTTTTATAGGATCAAGATATCTAGCAGATAGATCATAGATGTAAGCCAAACATCAAGTGTATTAATGTATCAATATTAGATAGCCTCATAGAATTCAAGAAGGTCAAAATGTTCAATACTAAGTGCATAATTTCATCATAGGAGACATATATCCAAATCACTTTCATATGCATGTATGAGCCTTTAATGAAAGAGGCATTCTCTTTTGATTTTTGGGTAGCATCAGATGTGCTATAGCTCCAAAATTTTGTGGAGAGGCTAGAACACATGAGATCTCCAAGACCCAGAAATCGTTTGGTGAAATTCCACCTAGATTGTATTTTATTAAAATAATTAATATTTTTAAGTCTAAACTTTAGGAAAATTAAAATATTAATGGGTATTAATGAAAATATTGGTGAGAAACTTCTAAGAGACGAGGATCAAGTCTAATTTAATCTTAGCCGTTAATTAGAGATTAGATTACGATCATTCATATCTCAACAGGAAAAGTATAAATTAAGGCTTGAGATTCATCTGGAAATACACCGGGCAAATACTCAGTAACTCGAGGGAAATCAATTCTCAAGAAGTAAGAGTTCGATTTCAGAGGAAGAGTTGCAGGGTGAAGGAAGAGGAGTGTATCAACATCAGTCGGAGACTTAGGAAGAGGGGACACAGTGCATCAGAGGGATAGTGTAGAGGGACAACTCAGAGAGGAAGCACAGCAAGGGAAGCAGTCCTCATGCAGAGATGTCGCAAAGGTGACACAGTGGAGGCTAGAGGGTATCTTGGGTGTCAGAATTTCTCCAAAGGGTGGAGGAAAATTATCTCAGTTGTTTTCTCAGAGGTTTCTCTATGTTCTGAGAATCATTCCTTGTAAAGAGATTGTCGCTGAAGAATAATTAATAAACTTTCATCTGCTGCACCGGTTTTCCCACATTGGGGTTTTCTGGGGATTATTGTCCAAAAATAACTGTGTTGATGTGATTTATTCTTATTCTTATATTTCACTATTCTTTTCTCTATGCTACTATGTGACAACTGCAGTAGAATGTACTTTGATGTTTACTGAAGGGTTTTGTAAATAGCTTATGGTGGAAAATAAGTAGGAGAAATAAATCAATTACTGTGGTAGAATTTCGTGCTAGAAATTTTCACATGGTATCAGCGCTGAGATCGGGCAACAGGATTAGAGAATATGCAATGAGTCGTTAACATGATGTTAGAGCAGCAACTCAAAATGGCTCATGCAGTACTCCTGGGAAAGAGGAAAGCACGAAGAATATAATGGATCATGAGAGTTCTGTGTTAGCTTCCAGAATGAAAGAAGAGGTCGCTTGCTTGGCAAGTTCTGCTTCCTCTGAGGTTTGGTATATTGATAGTGGGGCTTCTACGCACATGACGGGAATACGAGAATGTTTCTTGAGCTATCAAGAAGAACAGATGAACTTCCAAATCACCATGGGAAATAAGTCAAAATGTACCTCTGTAGGAAGAGGCACTATAGTTTTTCAAACAGAAGCAGGGGATCGGCTTCGACCTGCCAATGTGCTACATGTGCCTGGATTAGGAATGAACTTACTCTTTGTATCTCAGTTACAGAACAAGCGTTATGATGTTTACTTCATTGGGAAGGAATTATATGTTAAACATCCGAGTTGGAAGAATAAGACCCAAATTGGAGTCAGAAGTAACAGACTATATAAGTTACATCTAGAATCTCCAATGGCACTGATAGGTGGCAGTGGTGAAAAATATTTGAACTACTATGGCATAGAAGGATGGGACACTTACACCATGGGGCTCTAAGAATTCTCAGAGGAACCGTGACAAGAGTTCCAGAATTAAGTACCAAAAGGGATTATGTATGCAGAGGTTGCATACTGGGAAAGTACGCCAAAGTGGCTTATTCCAGAAGTAACAGTAGGGAAAAGAGTGTTCTGGGATTGATACGCTCACATATCTGTGGACCCATGTCCACAAAAGCTCTTAGTGGTGTCGAATACTTCATCACCTTCATTGATGACCATTCCAAGAAGACTTGGATCTACTTTCTAAAAATCAAGGATGAGGTTTTTGATTGATTCAAAGAGTTTAAAGCTCTGGTTGAGATTCTAACAAGGAAGAGGATAAAAAGGTTGCACTCAGAGAATGGTGGAGAATATGTTGATAAGGATTTCACTAGTTTCTACGCAAGGGAAAGCATTAAAAGAGAATGGACAACTCCATATAATCCGGAGCAGAATGGAGTAGCAGAGAGGAAGAACATAACTATTGTTGAAGCAGCGAGGGCAATGTTGTATGATTAGGATATGCCCAAATTTCTATGGGAAGAAGCATGCAACACAACAATATATGTTCAGAACAAGACTCCTCACAGGGCATTAGGTAAGATTACTCTGGAGAGTGTCTTCACCGACAAGAAGCCTGAAGTGAGTCATTTCAGAATATTTGGGAGCTTGTCATATTGCCATATACGCGAAGAAAAGAGGAAGAAGTTGGATCAAACTGCAGAAAAAGGATATCTTGTGGGATATAGCGAGAATGCTAAGGCATATAGAATCTACGTTCCCGGAAATAGAAATATTGTAGTACAATGGGATGTAAAGTTCATGGAGGACAGAGCTTTTAGGAAATCCCAATAAATTCCTTCCAAAAAGCAGTCAAAGGATGATCCGTTGGTCTAGCCACTTCGACCAACAGAAACCAGCACGAGTATTTCTCCAAAGGACAAGAATCCAGAGGCATCACATTGGGTGGAATCTCAGGAGGAGGAGAAAATAGATCTACCCACTACCAGTGGAAGAATGGGACAAGAACTCCGACAGATACTACGGGATGCAGAGGATTTCATTGGAGATCCTAGGAACGAGAAAAGAGAGTGTAGACAACCAAATAGATACCAAGATTTGGTGGCTCGGGTTGGAGAACCCTCTAGTTTTCAGGAGGCCATTCAACATCAAGTATGGGTAGATGTTATGGTGGAGGAATACTATCCCATATTGATCAATGATGTCTGGGAAGTGGTACCTAGGACTCAGGACAGATCAGTTGTAGGTTCAAGATGGATCTACAAGGTCAAATATGTTGCAGATGACTGTGTGGAAAAATACAAAGACAGGTTCGTGGCTAAGGGGTATGCTTAGAAGGAAGGGATAAACTAAAAAGAAACTTTTGCCCCAGTAGCCAGGTATACTTCTATTAGATCTATGATATCCCTTGCATCATAGATGGGGTGGGATATTCACCAGATGGACGTCAAGATTGTGTTCTTGAACGAGGCGATAGAAGAAGAAGTATACATTGAACATCCAGAGGGTTTTGAGACACATGAGAAAAAACTCATGTATGTAGGTTTAAGAAAGCCTTGTATGGGCTTAAACAAGTTCCTAGAGCATGGTACGGTCAAATTGATGGTTACTTGCAGAAGATAGGATTCCTCAAGAGTGACGCAGATCCCAACCTCTACTATCTGATTGTAGACAATGAGCCTCTAATTCTGGTGTAATATGTGGATGACCTTTTCTTGACAGGTTCATCTACGCTCATCAAAGATCGCAAGGAAAACCTAGCTACAGAATTTGACATGAAGGATTTGGGACGGATGCATTATTTTTTGGGGTTGGAAGTTTGGCAGCAGAAGGATGGAAATTTCCTTGGACAAGGGAGATATGCAACGAATTTTTTAAAAAGGTTCAAAATGCAAGACTATAGACCCATGGCTACTCTAATGATTAGCAACTGGAAGAATATTGATGCGTCTGAAGATAAAGAAGTAGATCGCACCTTGTATAGGCAGCTCATAGGGTCCCTGATGTATCTGGTCAATACTAGGCCAGACATTTGTTACACTGTCAACACCCTCAGTCAGTTCATGGTGGAACCGAAGAGGGCACATTGGGCAGCAACCAAGCATGTTCTCAGATATATACAAGGAATAATCGAGCATGGATTAATGTACACCCGAGGCAATGATATTAGGCTAAGTGGGTTCACTGACACAGATAGGTATGGAAGTACAGTAGATCGAAAAAGTACCATTGGGTACTGTTTCAACATTGGATCAAGAATGACCTCTTATTGTAGTAAAAACAAAAGTCTGTAGCTTTGAGCTCAGCGAAATCTAAATATATGGCAGTGAGCACAACATCGTTTGAAGCCATATGGCTTAGGAAGTTTCTTGTGAACCTATTCAAGAGAAGGATGGAAGCAACCAACATTTCTAGTGATAATCAGAGTTGCATCAAGCTCTCTGAGAATCCAATTTTTTGTGATCGGTCGAAGCACATTGACATCAGGTGTCACTTTATCAGACACCGTGTCCAACGAGGCGCAGTACAGTTATAATACACTCCGATAGGAGAACAGGTGGTAGACATTCTCACCAAGGCTCTAGGAAGAACAAAGTTTGTTTATTTCAAGGAGAAGATGGGGATGCTTGAGAATCCGTTTTAGTAGTAGAAACAAATAGTGTAGTTCTTAATAGGGAGTTGCAGTGCAATAGTGAGCAGTGGTAGTTCTATGGGCAACATGATGCAACATGTTGAGAGGGAGTTGCAGTACATATGCAGTAGTGACAATGGCAGTGTCATGGGCAGCAGTATAGATTGCAGCAACGCAATGGATGAGGGGCAGCAGACTGAGCATCAACAACACAGAGGATCGATGCCATGGATCAGTGTGATACTTCTGCTGGGAAGTATTGCTAGAGCACATTCCTCGCTAAGAGGGAGTGTGATTTTTGGGTAGCATCGAATTTTCTCTAGCTCTGAAATTTTGTGGAGAGGCTAGAACACATGAGATCTCCAAGCCCCAAAAATCATTTGCTGAAATTCCACTAGGTTTGTATTTTATTAAAAGAATTAATATTTTTAGTGGAGTTCCTAAGTCTAAACTTATGAAAATTAAATATTAATGGGTATTAATGAAAATATGAGTGAGAAGCTTTTAAGAGATGAGGATCAAGTCTAATTTAATCTTAGCCATTGATTAGAGATTAGATCACGGCCGTTGATATCTCAACATGAAAAGTATAAATGAACACTCGAGATTCATTTGGAATTACACCAGGAAAATACTCAATAACCCGAGGGAAATCTATTCTCAAGAAATGTGTGTTCGATTTCAGAGGGAGAGTTGCAAGGTGAAGGAAGAGGAGGGTATCAGCATCAGTCAGAGATTGAGGAAGAGGGGATGTAGTGCATCAGAGGGACAACGCAGAGGAACAACTCAGAGAGGCAATGCAACAAGGGAAGCAATCCTCACGCAAAGATGATGTAAAGGTGATGCAGTTGAGGCTGGAGGGTCCCTTGGGTGTCATAATTTCTCCAAAGGGTGGAGGAAAATTATCTCAGGTGTTTCTTAGAGTGTTCTTTATGTTCTAAAAATCATTCCTTGTAAAGAGATTGTTGCTGTAGAATAATAAATAAACTCTCATTTGTTGCACCAGTTTTCCTGCATTGGGTTTTTCCGAGGACTATTGTCCAAAAATAAATGTGTTGATGTGATTGATTCTTGTGCTTGTATTTGACTGTTCTTTTCTCTATGCTATTATGTGACAACTACAATAGAATTTACTTTGATGTTTACTGTAGGGTTTTGTAAATAACTTATGCTGGAAAATAAGTAGGAGAAATAAATTAGTTATTACAGTAGAATTTTGTGTTATAAATTTTCACATTCTTATCATACCTTAGGGCTTACCGAGCCAATAGCTGAAACACAACATACCATGCATACCTTGTGTTATTCAAATACCTGAGCACCTACTCATTAGACATAGGTCGCTTGAAGTGCTTTATCATCTTTTAATCAAGTAAATCTTTATCTCTTTCTAGATCTGCTTCTCAAAATGATCCTCAAGAAGGATCTACTCATCATATCTCATCAAGGAGGTTAGAAACATCCATATACTCAAATACATATGCAGGAAGTACAAGCAATAAAAATAATCATCAGATCAATAATTCTAACAAGTAAGAAGCATCAAAAGTCAAGAAATAGTTATCTTCAAAGAGAGGTGATCCTCTCCCCCCTCAACCAGTCTTCAAGACCCATCAATGTCTATGGTCCATATACCAATTTTGCCTTCAAGTATCCAACCAGATCTGCTAGGGATTATCCCATCAAAGGCTAGAGGATCTTCCCATTGACTAGCTAGGTTTCATAACTCATGTGATTTCCATAAACCAGGGTTTTCTCTCCAACCCTATCCTCATAGAATCCATTAATGCCTAATAATCAAGATGCTTAGGGTCTCTTCAAACCCTAGAATTCTTTTAGGTATCCATCATCCTCTTCTTTCTTCCATCAAAGATGTCATTATCGGGGTGATTTCCATGGCTTTTCTTCAGCCCAACTCTAATACCATGTTAATTTTTCTTAGGGTGACATTGTTCTTTCCTTTGATAATTGCATTTCACCATTAATACTTTAAGTTCACCTTATATCATCATTACATTATTTAGATCTACACCATTATACGTAATTACATAGAAAGAAACATCACCATCATCATCAATGTAGCAGAACATAAAAGGAATATTAGAATAAAGCATGCATACAAATAGAGACACCAAGATTGGTTCGAGACCAAGGCAAAACCCACTATGGGGAAAACCCTTGCAAATCTTCTTCTTCTTAGATCTTCATCAAATGATGCAGCAAAAGAGAGGACAATGATCCTTAACTTTATTTATGCAACGAGACAATAATGATATCTATGAAACAGATCTAATTATGCTAGGAATCAGAACCCTCATAATGATCGATGTAATGTGTTGTCACAAGCTGATGTCAACTATTGTATATTGTTGTCATTGTGCCAAATACTGATGAACACTGTTGTTACTGTCAATGAGTTTAATACATATGTTTGCAGCAGAAACTAACAAATCATACCTACAGATCTATAGATCTGTATAACAGTAGAGAGAAACCTGGATCTACTTGATCAATGAAGTCAACTAAAGTCAAGTTGGCAAAACTTCGCTTAGAACCTTAGTCGCTCTCATCGAACTGTCTTTGTGCGATTGAAGACTCCTTGGTCGCTCTCTTGGGCACTGTATGCGAGGATTTTGACTACAGGGTCGCTCTCAGGAGGTCTTGATGCGAGCGATTGTGTCACTATATAGCTAAAATCCAAAGTCGCACTCTTGCCAAGCTGTGCGAGCAACCAACAAACGAAATTCATACCCTTGCCAAGTTGTGCGAACAACTGAGATGATTGGGTCACTCCTAGGGCTACCTTATGCTAGTGACCGAGGATCGAAACCTTCCGATTTGCTTCCGAACCCAGAGTCACTCTCACTGAACTGTCTCAGAGCGACCAGAGACCCAGAGTTTCTCTCTTGCCCACTCTGTGCCTGGACCAAGGATGAAAAACTTTTGTTCTTTGCCAGGGATCGAGATCCAGAAAACCCCAACCCAGAGCGAACCTTTCGCTTGTAATTTCGAACCCTGAGCAAACTTTTGTCGATGAACCTGTACAAGCCAAAACAAAATAAAAGAATAGAAGAATAAAAACATGTCTTGATCAAGTGTGTTCAAATGAGCTTGAGGTGAATTTCTTTTATAGGCTTTCTTGAGGGTTTACTTGGGGTTGAGGTTGGCCCAGGAAATTACTCATGTGGTTTGGGCCAACCCATTCCATAATACATGTATGAATAAAATAATTCATATCTTAACTTCCGATTAACCAAATTGGGTGATCTTTAGGTTGATTTTGGTCCTCTCGAAAAGAAGAATCTGATGCAATCATTATCTTAGTCATTTGATCTATACAAGGTGGAATTTTACCGCAGTTGCAAAAATTAACATTATGTTTCTTGGGAACATTTGGGCATGGATTAGTGAGGGGATTCACCGAAAAGAATGAACTTCGAATGTTTTCTTGTTCCCTTACCTCAACTTGGGGGTTAATTTGGTATCCTAGTCCCATGGGATTTGCTTTACTGGCTATTAGCTTTAGGAGTTGTTAATTTTTCTTAAGGTTGTATTGTTCTTTGCTTTGATAATTGCATTTCACAATTTACATGTATAATTCACCCCATAGCATCATAATATTATTCAAATTTACAACATTATTCAACATCATATGCAATTATATATAAAGAACAACTTCATCATCAATGCGGAAGAACATAAAGGAATAATAGAATAAAAGCTTTCACTCATAGAGACATTAGGATTGGTGGGAGACCAGGGAAAACCCACTATGGGAAAAACCCTTTCAAATTCTTCTTCTTATTAGATTTTCATTAAATGTTTCAACGAAAGAGAGTACAATGATCCATATCTTCAACCATAATCCTATCTAGCAAAATAACCTAAATAACATCGTGAGATGAACCCAACAATGCCAATAATCAAAACCCTGATTCAGAAGCCTGCGATCAAATGTCACTATCTGCGGTCAATTGTCGAACCCTGCAATCAATGAGCGAAATCTACAATCAACTGACAAGACCAAACCCTAGGTCCCAAACGCACGTAGAGAGTGAGGTGCATGCGACTCAAACCCTCCAACCAAACACATGAGTCTACGTGTCTGCGGTTGTGAGTTGTGAAGCGTTGTGATGCTCTGGTCCCCTGCCAGTCCCAGAGTGGTACCACCATGTTGATGTTGCGCTACTTTGACTATGACACACTCCCCATAATGTGCGAACTGCATCCTCCCCTCTTGAGGCCTAGTGGCAAAAATTCTGTGAGAGCCAAGCTCATCCTACCCGGGCATCTCCATGATGCCAATATCTACCCCTCCACTGCCAATCTCAACCCTGAGCCATAATAGGATAAGTCTGCTTCACCATGTAGGGGAGGTCTCAATGATCCCCCATGTGTCAAACTCAAAGTGAATTGGATCACTCTCTGCCATGACCCTGCTCATCACAAAGTGGAGTGATCCACCCGCCAACCGGGTCCCTGGATCCCGCAAACATACCGAGAGCTCATAACTCCCACTCCTCACAGGATATTGTTGCATATCCTTGCTACCTACTAAAATCCATCTGGCCCTCATCTCTAACCCCTATATGTATCCCCTAGGTGGACCCCAAGTATGAGGAGTATGTCCCATGCATGCGAACTTGCCCTGCTCTTGCTAGACCACGCAGTGAAATCCACTATCCCAACTCTTGATGATACACCTGGACAATGCTCGAAGTCTGGGTAACCTCCTGTAAATGAAGTCTACCATCCACCATCCCGCAAGTGTGAGACCAGGGATGGAATATATGCTACCTTGGCAATCAACCACGCCATTGGAGAGTCACTTTATTCCTGTTGCATTCTCTAAAAATTGGCAAACCCCTCTCTGCTACTTGGATTTTTTTAGTCACCTCTCCATTCATCTGGCCGCAACATTTCTTCATTCCCTCGTTGCCAGAACGTCGAAATCAGCTCCAAATCTACATCCAAACCATCATTTCCTTGCTCCATCCCTTTCTCCCTCACGCAGATGACCCTCATTGCTGCCATATGTGCATCGTTGCTCTCATTCCTCGTTGCGTATCCTCATCCGGTTCACCAAACGCTACCATCCTTCCATCTTCGTTGAGTTGCATCAAATCCCCTCCACGCAGCTTCATTGTGCGGTTCCCTTCTATTGCGTTATTTCTCAATTAAATAACCTCCATTCCTGCCTAAATCTCGTAGTCTCTTTCTTCTCCTTGCAGCCCATAGCTGCACCCTCAATCCCTTCAGCTGCACTTTCATCTTCCCATCCCCCATCTTTTTCCCTTGCTGCAGTCTTGCTCCACTTGCGGATCCCTGCAAACCCTCATAGCTCCCTCCTCCATTCCATTGTTCCTAACTCCTACCATCGCTTCACCTAGCCATTGCTACAGGCCACTTTCTCTACTATCCCCGCATCTATCCCTCAGCTTAGGCCTCTCCACGTGAGTTGTGCTGCCTTCACTGACCTGCGTAATCAAGCCCTCGGTCTCCCCTCGCTGCTCCTTTGAATTGCTCTCCAAAACCTCGACGCCAGACCTGCATAATACAACACCAAACACAATATGTTCGATTTTTTATTTTTTATTTTATTGTATATTTCTTTTATGCTTTCGTTTAGGGTTTAGGTTTGGTCTCTTTTTTCCGATTTCACTTTAGTTTGATTCATTTAAATTTAAAAGTTATAACAAAAAAAAAAAAAACGATTTTTTTTTTTCATTTGGTTTATTCATTTATATTTTTTTTATTATTTCAAAATAGAAAAATAAAAACAAAAAAACAAAAAACAAAAAAATATAAAACTTAAAAAAAAAATTAAAAAGTCCTAAACATTAAAAAGTCTAAAAATCTTAAAAAATTCTAAAAAAATTCTTTAAAACATTAAAACATTAAAACATTAAAAAAATTTAAAAGTCTAAAAAGATTTGGTGACTAAGGAGTTTAAAATAAATTAAAGGGACTTATGCTTTAACTTTAAAATTTTTTAATGTGGCCTATGGCCCATTAAAATTTTAATGTTTAACCCTTTGATTCATTTTTTTGTCGCATTAAAGGATTTTGACTTCTTCAGTTACCATTAAAAATTAGTGCCTAAGAAATAATTTAAATTTAAATTTGAAGTTCCTTAGTATTATTTGGTGATTAAATGTATTTTTGATATTTCTCTATGGTCAAGATACAATGAATGTTTTAAATATATTGTTTATTGGAGAAGTTTAATTGGATCTAGATCTGGGTAGTTAAGAAAAATCATCTTAAATCTAGAATATCTTGCATGATAAAGTTTTGGGCATCTTACATTTAATTATTCATAATTGTCACTGTTTGTCACATATTGGAAAATTGTTCTAGATAACTTGTCTTCTTACTTAATCTACGGTTAATTGAGCATAAAGGCACTGGCCTATAATTGTTCCTATCTTGTGGTCGTGTCTTGGTTACATTAACATTTAATCTATTCACCTGAGTTAATCAAGATTCATTCATCAAGTTGTCCATCAATAAAATCTCCTAGAGCCCGTGTTCCATAGGTTTTCTCATCCATTTACCTTAGGGACTACCCCCATTGACTTGCTTAGGAGAGAGTGTAAATGTTGTGAGTAAGGATCAAGAGTGACAACGCTTACTCTAAGCATTGTCACAGTGCCAAGACACTTTGTGCAACCACATTTTCTGGCATCATTGCCAGGGACATTTTATTCTTGGTGTTTCAACGACATTTCCTTATCATTCTTCTCATTTCTCATCTTTTCATTTAAGTCGGAAACGACAACATTTTCTGGCGCCGTTGCCGAGGAACGATTTATTGGGCCTTGGCTCTTCGACATTCATCTTTCTCATGTCCTTGGTTTCTCGACATCGTTTTAATCATCTCATATTTTCTACTATTCATTAGTCGGTCAAGCGACACAACATTTCCTGGCATCACTTGATGTTTTCATCGCCCTATCTTTTGTCATCTCATTAATCATTTCATCTACACCTTTAGCACCTAGACATTTCGGTTCGTTTCTTGTTTGGGTGGCAACTCCACTTAAGAGTCACCACTGCTGGCGATCCCATTGATGGATCAGGTTGAGACATTTTCAAAGAGGGTAGACCATACTCCTGTAGGGCCATCCACTAACGAGGAACTAATAAGCACAAAGGTACCCAGAGCCATGATAGAGTTTCCAAACGGCAACCACCTACAACAGCATGGAGAGCACATTGAGGAACGTGAGGTAGATGAGGATGTTATGCATGATGAGCTATTTGTAGAAGGACAAATAGTGACTATTGTTGAGCCCATGGTAAAGGATAATGGGCTTCATATTTTGGGCTTGCCATCAATAGGGAGTAGATAGATGCGTAGGCAGCCAGTGGGGCTGCGTCACTTCCTAACAATAGCTCTCTTCAAGCTTATATAGATGGAGCTTGCGACACTGTTAGGTTACCTCTACACATTAGAGACAAGGAGGCTGGGTTACCTAGATGGATTTTATGCATTGATCAGGACCATGGGACAAGGTGACATGAGTTTCACAAGGTGCAACATTCACATGATGGAGTTGTTAGGTGTACAGGTGTTCTTGTATTCGGTCCTTCTCACAAGATTGGATGGCAAGAGGTATTGAATTGGTACTTGATGGGGTAGGCTAGGAGGTTGGATACATCCATGGCCACAGTTCAGTGGAGGCCGTGGATTACCAGAGGGGATCGGGGGCCAGACCATTGTTGGGATCCAGGTAGAATTCCCCGTCACATCATGGACTTGGTTAGAGATGGCGTTAGCGGTGTGGTGGATTTAGAGACTGATTGCACCCACGCTTTCAGCTCTTCATCAGATTCCCAAGCAGCATTAGTGACAGGATGGACTGAAAAGACAATGGATAGACACCATGAATTGTCTTGGCATGTTGGTTAGGCATGGAGTTGCATGATCATTAGTATACTCTGGCAGGAGTTTGTTGGAGAAGGAGGCATCGACAGGCCACCAGATAGGGCATTGTATGGAGAGGATGCCCTCCCATTGATGTATTGGGCATAGGAGCCACCAAAGATCGACACAACAATGATATTTCCCCTAGCATGTGGGGATTTAGGCCACTCAGGTCTACTAGGGTAGATGAGGAGATATGACACGCGACATGGTGGGTTCACTAGCACAGTGACAGATACAATGTCACATACGGAACGCCTTATGAAGCAGGGTGATACGACAGTAGTCAATGGTATCCAGTGGGAGCATAGAGATGTATGGTGGTGTGTCATGATGTGTGGGCTTGCCCTATGGAGTAGGAGGAGCGATTCACACCACCTAGAGTTTCAACATGAAGTAATGGATGCTACGACATAGGGGATGCCAATTGATTCAGGATGGTATGGTAGCTAGTAGTGGCATCCAGCGGTGCACAGAGGGGTGCAACTAGGTGTAGTCGTGTGCCAAGAGACACAAAGATTCATGTTTATTGAACGGAAGAGCATGGATGCTTGGCCGTATGTAGTGATGTGTGATGATGCTTCCCATTGGGATTTTGTAGCCTTACCTACAGGTAGACTGCCTAATAGGGATGATAGACATGCCATTGAGTGTAGCTCACCCAGGATTGACGAGGACACAAATGAGCATCATTTGACGATAACCATGGGAACTCACATGCCTGTCTCACTTCCACATTATTTGCAAGCACAAAGGAGTTGGATGTTGTCCCTTGTTACCTTCATTGTGAACAATAGGACGCAGGAGACTCACTTGAGACAGTTAGTCTAGACACGGAGTACCCAAAGGGAGACTTTTTAGCAGTGCCATTTGGTCAAGGCATGAGATGATGGATATAGGGTCGATGATTGTGTAGTTTTCCGTGGAGGTGTCATATGTTCCACCCCTGAGTTCACACTTAGGGGGATGTTCATGAGGGAGCCACATGATTCAATTTTGGCAAGATCGTCTAAGGCATTATATGAGCATCAAGTATAATGGATAGTATACTTCATCTACGGGAGGGTGTCTAGACTCCAAGCAGTGTCCGGGTGCATCATCGAGAGTTGGGATAATAGACTTCACTGGGTGGTCTGGCAGGAGCAAAGCAATTTGGCATGTATGGGACTGATCTTGATGACTGGTGGCCATCTGATTACATACAGAAGTCAGAGAGGAGGGAAATATGGGTTCTAGCAGATAGCAGGGCTTCATAGCAGCAACGAGTGAGGAGTGGGAGTTGTGAAATTCCAATGTGGTTCTAGGATCCATGGATTTAGTTCACTAATGGATCGCTCCACTTCATGGTGAGTGAAACCATGATAGCAAGTGATTTATATCATTCTTCGGTTGACATATGGGGAACTACTCAAACTAGCAGGGGTCCTAGGAGGGGATCCGAGAGGGAAACTACGAGGTCAATGGTAACAATGGAGTGATACCCCACTATCACCTCAGCTAAGGCCCCCTGATCTTTATGAACTTTCACAAATGGGAGGAGACCCAGTATAAAGTGGAATCACTAGATGAATAGGTCAATAAGGGGATAAGGAGTGATTCCTAAGGCCTATTCACAAGAGAGACTCAATTGTATGGCTTTCTTGCTTGGGAAGCAAGGTGATAGGATCTCTAGGAAGGGATAAAAGGATTCTTGAGGCTAGGGTTTGGGAATATATCTTGTAAAGATGATTCCTAGGTCTAGAAATACTTATGGAGAATTGGCCTTTATATGATCTTTGTGGGATTGGGTTTATTACGTTGCGAGAGCACATGAGACCAAGTGGACCCAGAATTAAGTCAAGGAAGTGGAATTGATCACTCAAGGAGGGTCTTGACCTAATAGTGGATAAGAAGAGGATCAATGAACAAATCTTCTTGGAATAAAGTGCAATGATCCCAATGAAGCTAATAGCCAAGGGAAACCTAGGCCAAGAGACGTTTCTTGGGTTAGGGCTTACAATATTTGGAGATCCCACTGTTAGAATTTCATGAAATTTGGAGGGCCTCTATAGGAAACCCTAGCGTAGTAATGGGCAAGAGATTGAAGTCTTTTGATGGCTAAAATATGAGATAATTGATGCCCTAGATGACCTATGGAGGCTAGGCCTAGAAAGAGGAGGAGACGTGAGAGAAATCTACTTTTCTAAATGATCATTAATGGAAGGGCCAGTGCCTTATCCTTTAGGGAAGATGGAGTCAGGATAATTTATGGTTTGGAAGAGGTTCACCTAATCAAGGAGGTCATCAAGCAACTTCACATGGCATTAGGGCATGGGAGCAGCTATTTGAGATATTTACACTTCGATATGCAGTAAATGATGACTTATCAAGGTATATATTTGAAAAAATAACCTCTAGGAATATTAACCCATTCATACATGGCCCATGCAATGATGCAACACTATGTAAGAACAAAAATTTCCACAATTTTGTACAAGAAAGCAGTAAATGTCAGACTTGTATAGTGAAAACCTCAGTAACATTCATGTGACAAAGTAGATAACATGAATAAGCATGAGGAAAGGTTACTTACATATACAAAAGAGTATATCCAATCATCATATTATGCCAATAATGAAGCTCCAAGACAAGAGAAGTAGATCCAAACATCAAAATTCATCCATAACATCCAAATTCATCCTCCAAAAGGGAATGCAAAGTTCATAAGAGCTACTAAATCCCAATCCAAATGATGATGAATGAGAGAGAATGCCTCTATTCTATTTATACAATCCTCTAAGGGATTCAAATGGCCTAATTTGGACTAATAATGCCACTGAAATAAAATAATGTGCATAATAACAATACTTTTGGTGACAAGCCCACCAAATAGCTCAGTAACATAAAGATAATCCTCTTAAGAGGTATAATGATAAACCTAATGAGTCATTGGGCCTTTGAGGAGGCCTAATGAAGTTGAAAATGTGCCATGATGTGAGAATGGGTGGGCAAGGGGTTGGCCCCTTGTTTCCAAGCAAATCCATGTGGTGCTACCAAGTGGCTGTGAGGGGCACAAGGACATCCTCATGGATCTCCATGTGGATCAAAAAAGCCCGTAAATCATCCATAAGGGCTAGGATTATGTCATAATCTTTCTGTGCTGCTCATCTGGACCCCAGATTGTTTGCCAAGTGTATGATGAAAGTGTGGAGCCGGCTTGTGCATGGTGAACTAGGTGCATCATCCTCATCCAAAAGGTGGAACATGAGCAATCAATGAGTGGTGTTGGGGATCCACGAAGTACTCTCTGCTATGGTGGAGGCCCATAGCTCTCAACATTCACCCTACAAATGCCAATGTGGCCCTTTGGAGGGCTAGGACCCTATATAAGGAGACCAAGCCCCAAATAGAGACCCACCTACAAGCCTGCATAAGATCCAATGCATTCCATTTCCCTCCCATACAAAAAATCATTAGAATAATCAAGTAAAAGAGCTTACAAGTCATGAAATCAATGGGGCCATCATGGTGGCATGCCCTTCCATAGTGGGCTTTGGCATGTACAAATGTATCCAAGCTCAATAGGGGGTTAATCAAGGACCTTATTAGGTGGTTTCAACCTTTAAAGGGAGTAACATGTATATGGTACATTCCTCAAGTGGCAAGTGGTGAATGATATAGTAATGGAATAGAGTGGGGATTAGGGGAATCATCCAGACCACATGTCATGGTACAAAGGAAACTATAATAAAGGAAGCCCACACCTGGGTATATGAGTGTAGGAGGGAGCAATCATGGAACATAAGTTACCCCGACCTTTGTCTTTTTTGAAGTTTCTAAGTCTACCAGTTAGAAACCCTCCATGCACTTTACTAATTTATTCCTACCTACTTGTTCTGTTACTTCACAAGTTATTTATAATGTAAATACTAAAAGTAAACACTAGTGCATGCTCAACATATTACAGATCATCAACTGAAAGAAACAGATACAAGCACACAAAATGACACTGTTATTTTTGGAGCAATGTCCTCGGAAAAACCCAATGCAAGAAAATTGGTGCAGCTATGTGAGGGTTTTCTTATTAAGCAATTTCAGAGTACAATATAGGTGCCAAATCATGCTTACCCAACAAAGAATGCCCTTGGTAGTAGTACCTCTCAGTCTGAAACCTTGGATAAACCCTTCAGCAACTCCTCAACTCTAATCTGCCCAGAAACCCCAGCGTCTACCTTTCTAGACTGCGTCAGCCTCTCTCTGCCCAGCGCTGGCCTTGTGTCAACCTGAATGGGCCCGTGTTAGCCTCAGGAGGCCTTGCGTCAGCCTTCTGGCCCTCTGCGTTACCTACGCTAGCCTCTCTTAAGCACTGCGCAACTCCTGGCTACCTCTGTGTGGCCCTCCATGAGCCATGGCTGCTAATGCATCACTCTCTGTGGCTCCTGCACTGATCACCCGACACTATCTTTGCCTCTCTGTCTCTCTGTACTCACTGCCCCTCAGCTACAACACCGATCACTGATTCTATCTCTCTTAGCAAACCAGAGTCTATAGAATAGAATGAATGATCATCTGGTGTGTCCTCCAAGTGACCCTCAAACCTCCTCTTATACTTTTCTCGTTGGCATATTAACGGTCGAGATTAAGTCCCTAATCAATGGCTAAGATTAGATCTGGCTTGATCCATGTATTTTGGACCATTTTAACACAATTTTATATTAATCCACATTAATATATTAATTTCCCTAAGTTTAGACTTGGGGACTCCATTAAAAATATTTAATTATTTTAATATCTCCCAAACTCTTTAAAATCTGACCAAACCCTTTCTGGGTATTGGAGATCTCATGTGGCCCAACCTCTCTACCGAATTTCATGGCTAGAGCACATCCGATGCTACCCCAAATCAACACTCCCTCTTAGCGAGGAGTGTGCTCTAGTAATACTCCTCACTGAGTATCACCTTGATCATTCGGCATCGGTCCCTGTGCTAATGCTAGGCCTGCTGCCCATTATCCTCTGCACTGTGGTATCTTGTACTACTACCCATGGCTCTACCACTGCAATTGTTGCATCCGAAATGCAACTACCTCTGCATCCGTGTTGCTGCCCATAGCTCTTTCACTGCCGCTACTGCATCTCCTCTCATCATGTTGCATCATGCTACCCACTGCTACACTGCAACTCAGTTACTGAGAAGTAAGTAACTGATCTCCGAGCTCTGACCTCTCTGTTGGGCTAGAGACCCTCCTGATGTTGAAGCTCCCTCTGTCGCTGACAAGTGTTCCCTCTTTGACCTCTACGTTGCTGCAACAACTCCCTACATCTCGCACCGTTACACACCTCTCTATGCCATCTTGCACTAGTGCAACACTCCCGTGCCTCTCGCACTATTGCAGCTTGCTAGCCTCGCGTTGTGCTGAGAATTCTGCATTGTAGCTCTCTCTTCTGCTCCATCCACATCCATCTCTACCCACATTAGCCAATCTTGCTACTCCTCTTCGGGGCTCCCATAGCAAGGTCTAATCCAAGAGGCTAGGTACCTCGAGGATCCTGCCCCTCATCGCCTATTGTCCACCGAGGAAGGTGTCAATCAGTTCTCCCTTCTTCATCTGATATGACCTCATCTGATTTTCTAGTAACATCCTTCTCTGCATAGAAGTATGTTGGTACAATTTCTTTAGGGACTCCCACATCTCATTTGTCGTTTCCTTCTCGTTAATGTGTGGTACTACATGGTCCTTAACCCTGTCAAGGATGATGCTCTTGGCCCTCGCCATTGCCTCCTCGTACTTGTCATTCTTAGTTGGGTCGACTGGGATAGCTATCATCCTCGAGGCGAAGTGATTGACATGATTCCTGTCAAGTACGGATAAGATTCTGGCCTTCTAGATGGCAATGTTTGAGGCTTTGTCTAGTCTGTCCTGGTCTCTTACTCCATGTAGTGCCATACTGCTCTTCTACTTCACTCCGGGAAGTTCTCAATGTAACTCCCTTTGAGTCTTGATTTCCCTCCTGGAAATCCTTCTGCCGCTGTCGAGATGCCTCCTACTCTGATCGTATGTGCAATTGCACCACTGATCTAGATTTCTTAACTAGAAACCCTCAGTAGCAACTCGCTCCTCCTTGGCCTTGCCATGTCAGGTACTGTTCTAACTACAGTACCCCACCAACTCCACTCTGCAACTTTCCCACAGCCTCCTAAACCCCAGCAACCTGAAGGTGAGAGCGCCTAGGCTCTGTTCAATTCTGACACCAGCAACTCTGCCTCCTCAGCCAACTGCATCATAACCCTCTGGTCCTCTGCGTGGCTCTGCGTGAGCCTCCCTTTTCCTCCATTGGCCTCTGCATTGACTCTTCCTGGCTCACCCTTGATGACGCAGGCACTCCGTCACCCTTCCCTTGAGTTTGCTCTGCTAGGAACAACTTTTGTCACTCGGGACAACTGTTTTCTGCTGTTATTGCTCTGCTCGGTTGATGTCCTTAGTTCTCCTGTGATCTACAGCCACACTATGATACCATGTTGAAGTTTCTAAGTCTATCAGTTAGAAACCCTCCATGCACTTTACTAATTTATTCCTACCTACTTGTTTCGTTACTTAACAAGTTATTTACAATGTAAATACTGAAAATAAACACTAGTGCATGCTCAACATATTACAAATCATCAACTGAAGGAAACAGATACAAGCACACAAAAGGACATCGTTATTTTTGGACCAATGTCCCCAGAAAAACCCAATGCGGGAAAATTGGTGCAACTATCTGAGGGTTTTCTTATTAAGAAATTTCAGAGTACAATCTAGGTGCCAAATCCAGCTTACCCAATAGAGAATGCCCTTGGCAGTAGTACCTCTCAGTCTGAGACAGATGTCCGGCTGAAACCCCGGATAAACCCTCTTGTAGCTCCTCAACTCCAATCTACCCTAGAAACCCTAGCATCTGCCTTTCTGGACTGCGTCATCCTCTCTCTGCCCAACATTGGCCTTGCGTCATCCTGAATGGACCTGCGTTAGCCTCAGGAGGCTCTGCGTCAGCCTTTAGGACTATGCATCAGCTATGCTGGCTTCTCTGAAGCATTGCGCAGCTCCTGGCTGCCTCTACGTTGCCCTGCATGAGCCCTGGCTGCTACTGCATCACTCTGTGGCTTCTGCGCTGATCTCCCGCCACTATCTCTGCGTCTCTGACTCTCTATACTTACTCCCCCTCAGCTGCAACTCCGATCACTGATTCTATCTCTCTTAGCAAACTCCGCTCTAGAGAACAAAATGACTGATCATCTGGTGTGTCCTCCAAGTGACCCTCAAGCCTCCTCTTATACTTTTCTTGTTGACATATCAACGGTCGAGATTAAGTCCCTAATAAATGGCTATGGTTAGATTTGGGTTGATCCATGTCTTTTGGACCATTCTAACATAGTTTTATATTAATCCACATTAGTATTTTAATTTCCCTAAGTTTCGACTTAGGGACCCCATTAAAAATATTTAATTATTATAATATCTCCCAAACTATTTAGAATCTACCCAAACCCTTTCTGAGTATTGGAGATCTCATGTGCTCCAACCTCTCCACCAAATTTCGTGGCTAGAGCACATCCTATGCTACCCCAAATCCACATTTTTCACTCTTATACATATGCCTTTTGCATTTTTATTGATTTTTCTTCATAACAGCTCAAGGCTCCAGGGGATGAGAGCATGATGTGTGGTATATAGCAGTAGGTACGCCATTTTAGGTGGGGCATTTCATTTCCCACTAGGTGCTGGGACAATCATGGTTTCCTTAATGTGGTAGGGGCCTCATCTAGGGCCCATAGGAACCAGGGCGATAGCCATATATAAGGGGTGGAGCTTATGATTGGCTTTTGCCCACGTGCTAAATGTGTATCTCTCGACCATCTTTTGCATTTTGCGGTACATTTCCTATTGTGAGTAGCCAAAATATGCTTTTTTCTTTTCTTTTTCACTGCATCAACATTTGGGGAATCATTCTAGGGCAGACCCAAAGTGTGGATAAGGGGAGGGGGTGGTGAACCCTGTGTGGACCCAGTGGATACATATGGACCCGGATGGGAAAAATGATGAATGGGGTCAAAATGAGTGAAAGGGGGGTGATATATATGGTACCAGGATACATGATCACGCAACCCAAAATCAGGATTTCCATGTAGTTCCAGCCCTAGAGCCACTAGACAATAAAGGAGATCCCATGGGACTAGGATACAAGGCTAACCATCAAATTGGGCATAGGAGAAAAGAGCACAGACCTAGTCCACTCTTTTTGCCGAATCCCGCCACTAATCCATGCCCATAAGTGTCCATGAAAGTAAACAAAATCACTTAGTTAAATCAATGAAAAGTCATACCTTTGGGGTCGAGAGGCCCACCTTTAAACATACAATCATAACAGATGGGCAAGGGACCACATGGCTGGCTTAGGGGGAGGAGAAACTAGCACATCGAGCAATCTGATGGTTGTTGGCTGCCAGATGAGGACCATCCATGAGAAGATTTTCTCCTATGCATACTACCCACAAGTAGTGGGCAATAGTCCTCATCAGCAATGTTGTGATAGTCGCAATCGGGGTTAAATTGACGAGCGTCTGGAAAAAGAAAAAATCATAAAAATCAAGATAAAATCGGTAAAAATCGACAAAGTTAAAAAAATAGCAAAAAAATTATAAAAATTACGATCGCGATTGTTTCAAAATGAAAAATTCGCTGATTTAATTCGCCAATTTAATCGTTTCAAGGAAAAAATTGTTTTTTTTCAAAAAATTGCGATAAAATCACAATTTTCGCAACACTGCTCATGATATGGCGAGGAAGGTTGCTGGTCAAGATCGAGGCTAGCCATGGAGCGGTAGACTCTGGCACTATTGGGTTTCCCTTGAAAGGTTGGGCATAGCTTCAATCATGACAGATATTGTGGTCGAGCATTACAGGAGAGGAGGCTCCAGTATGAGCATGTTGGGCAGTCAATCATGATAGGGATGTTGCGGTGTCAGGAAGGGCAGTTTCACAATGTGACAGACGTGGGATCTTGGCATCACAATATTTGGAAGTTCAGGTACCCTTAGGGATGAGCTAGTTCCTATAGGGGAAGATCATTTAGATCTTCCATTAGGTTTTAGTGGTTTGTTGTTGGCATGGGGGACTTCACCAGCAAGGTGGGATGATTAACAGGAGGAGAGAAGGGGGAGCCCATGCGGAAAAAGATTCATATCCATAGGGTTTGGATTGTATCTTCGGGAACCTACTCCTGAATGTCATGAGATTGACTACTCAATAGGGCAGTTTCACGAGGGGTTGATCAAGATTTTATATTATCGTGATGCTCTACTCAAGGACAGTATGCAGAGGGCTTCTGAAGCTTATACCTAGTTGGACAGTGGGTGGAGCAAGGGGTGCTTCACATTGTTAAGGATGGCTTGGGATCCTAGTATCGAGGGATTCCTTAATGACATGATAATGCATGGGACAAGGATGACTCAGTGTCACATTTGGGATATTGGTATTGTTTGCAGTGACCATTGGGGCCATCAAATAGTGGAGGCACTGGTTTAGGCATTTGCTTGAAGATAAGTAATTTTTGGAGGGGAGGACTATAATATCCCCAATTTTGTGAGCTTGGGAATTTTTTCCCGATTTTGGTAATATTAATTAGAAGGGGAAAATATTGTTTTGGATAAAGGTGACAAGTATTATTTTATTGGGGATTGGTGACAAATTATTAATATATTAAGATGAAAGAAAAATCCACTTAGTGGAAAATGGCCCCCACCAATAAAATAATAATTAAAAAGGTTGTCTAAAAGCACGGGGATAAATTATAAATGGAGGAGGGACTCATTTTTTGAGGCATCTTTTGACTATTACACTTCACATTACATCCTCTCTTGGAGTTGTTTAGCACAAGAAGAGAAGTGTTGTTTAGCACAAGAGTTACAAGTGGAATTACACCCTCATTTTGGAGAACTCCAAGTGTCTCCCTAGTGAGAAAATTTGGGGAGTCCAATTCAAGTTTGCCACAGAGCTTTATTGCAAGTGTTCAACCAATTTTGCGCACTTCCTGGGCATAGAGGCAGTTTGTGGAGCACAAATTTCTTTAGCTAAAGTGAGTTGGGAGATCCGATGATTTGTAGAAAGATTTCCTACCTTAAGATCGTAATTTTGGTAGTGGTTTATAGGGCAAAAGTGTTGGCCATTTGGTGGGTGAAATTTCTCCATTCTGGTAGTGTGTAGAGCTCACTAGAGAAAGCTTATGCAGGGGAAGAGTGAAAATAATTTCTAGAGGAGATTGGCTAGAGAAGGTACTTTTCGGAGGGGATTTTGTGTGGAATTTTAGTGGAAATTCAATGAAGGATTTGGAAGTTTTTGGAGCATTATTTCATAGCAGTGCGTGTAGACAGCTAGACGGCATTCACACTATTTGCTGGGCTCTTTCGTCATTCAAAATCAGCCCAAACATTTTTTGGGTTTTTGTGGGTATTTAGAGAGGAGTCTATGGCTGCATTTTTAGAGTGATCTAGGCAGTATTTAGGCCAAAAATTCACTTTCTTTCAACAATGCATTTTAATAGTATGTTGAGTATTTGCACCCCTTTGTGGGTTTCCTAAAGAGTTGGTTTTGGGCCAAACTCTTTTTAAGTTTTGTTGGCCTTGTTGAGAAAGTGCACCTGCTGATTTATTATAATTTTCTAAGCACTTTTGAGGGAATATTTTCCATTTCCTATCTCGCAGCAACAACAAAAAAAATTATTGGGTCAATACAAAAATTGGGGAAGAGCTTCTACAACACTTGAGCTTCATTATTATCACCTGAGTTTTTCCTTGCTTGCTTGTAGCAAACCCAAGTTCTACTATTACCATATATTGTACCCATTCTGCTCATATTAATAAAATGGCTCAGAGCTTTGATTCATATTTCTAGTGTTTAATTCCTATGCTTATATGCTTTTGTGATTGTAGTTTGTAGTTGGTTTATAGCCTTTGTTATTTCTTGTATTTTTCTATTAGGAATATTACATCATAGCTCAGGAACTCAAGCTTGCATTTGAGATATTTAGCATTTATTACCCTTTAATGATGTAGTAGTTTATTTTTCGTCGGGGTTGGGACAATACAAGGGTTCCTTTTTATGGATGGAGCATCAAGTGTTTTAGGAACTGCATGATGGCTAATGCGGTGGGTAAAGGTCATGCTAGGATTTTTCCCACGCACTAATTTTTGTCCCAACCACCTTTTGCATTTTATCATTTTATTTCATTGTAGCTTTCTTTTTTTTATATTAATTTTAGTTGCATCAACCTCCAGGGAAAAATTTTCCAGCCCAGACTCAAGGGTAGGGATGAAAAAGCACCAATGCCTAATGACCATCATTTAATGGCTAGATACTAACTAGCTAATGGCTAGTTTGACTCCTCAAATAATTATTTTTACTAGTCATCCACAAGTTGGAGACAAAGTAAATTTTCATAAATATTTCGTTACAATTTTTTATTTGCCCATTAAGGGCTCGTCTTGGCTTCAACTTCCTAATTTAGTGCACAAATCCCTTCACTTATGGACTGATACAGTCAGAGAAGGAAAATAGTACACCTTTATTGCTCAACATTCCGCTTACTTGCCTTTGAAGAAATTCAAATTGGTCCTTTGAGATGTGTGATTGTACTGAGAGGTTCAACTTCGTCATCTAAAGTAATAATTTGTCTTTTAATGACTACTTTCTTGCTCTATTAGTCAACTTCTTGGTCCATGAAGTCTCCAACAGCTTGTTGACTTCTCCAACATGTAGATTGACTTTTTCCCTTTACTAATTCTACTTGGTCACCTCTTCATTGGATCTTCAAAGCTTTGGACAAGTTGGTATTTCTAGCACCTCAGTTTGGTTAAAATGGCCATGATATTAACTAGGTCTCTCAAAATATTAAAATCTTTCCTAGCATTTCCATTTCATCAGTTGCTCTGCCATGCCATCTTCCACCTCTGCTACTTCCATAATCCCTTAAGGAATCTTGTGAATATGACACTTGGTTATTGTTCCTCTCATTTTGGTGATAATTTTTTATGCAATGCATTGCATCATTCTTCCCAATGCCACCCTTGTTCTTTCACCTAGAAACCTGTTGACCAAGTTTGAACAAGTTATAACTAGCCACAACCACCTCTAATTGGAAAAGTTTGACATGGAATGGATGCCTCTCATCAAACTAAACAATCTAAGACCAAGTTGACCTTTTTACCTTGGAAACCACTTTGCGTTGGAAATCATGAACTACCTTGGGAACTGTGAAGATTGTGAATATGAGACTGTCATGCATGAGAGTTGTCTGAGAGATATTGCACCAAAGCCAAGGCCATTTGCAAACTCTATAGACTCTAACTGTGTGGTAAGACATAGTTCACCTTGATGCAGGCTAGAATGGCCCATACAATGGTGATCACCTCTACAAAAGAAATCTCTCATAAAACCATGAGTTGTCAAGTAGACTCACCTAAGGCCCTCCAATTCTATACAGGACAAGAGAAACCCAAAATGATCTATAGGGGACCAACCATGCTCTGAATAGATGACAAAATAAAGACAATGAGAACAAGACACAAGTTGGGATACCTAATACAAAACCTCCCATGGTTGTTACAGTGCTTTCACATGTGACCTTGGGCTTACAATGGTGGTGATAAATATTGCAAAAGTTTTTGTATGTACCCCTATTGACATGAGGCGTGAGAAGACTCTTTACCATTATTTTCTTCTTGAAATGACACATTTAATTCCACTATCTCAAGATCTTCTTTGTTGATGAATTCTTTAAGACTTCAAATAGGAAACCCACATGTCATTGCTCTTTGGCTCATGGTATGAAGGAGAAGGATGAACCTCTTCATGGAAATATTTTTCTTCTTCTTCTTCTTCTTCATTGACATCTTGACTTGAAGGTAAATAACAAAGGCCTTCATTAGAGAAATTTTGAGGTCTAAAATGGTCCTCCTAAGGAATACTATAAAATATTAGTGGAAATAATAAAATAAGATTAGATTACCTCATTAATTTTTGGAGGGAAAAAAGAAAAAACTATTTGTCAACTTGTATTTTGAATTTTCAACTTCTCTCCCTATGATTTTACTCAAATTTCAAGCGGGAGCACTCGTTGGATGCAAAATTTAATTTTTCATCAATGGAGTACCCATGTTGCATACTTTCGATGGACCCTACTACATGAAAAATGTGAAATACATGAAAAAAATGTGATTTTTCATGTATCTCACATTTTTCATGTAGTAGGGTCCATCAAAATTACGTAACATGGGTACTCCATGAATCCTATTGGTTGTTATAAAGTTGATTTCTGTTGTACCTTTTCGTTTTGTGGCCCTTTTTTAACCTCAAAATTTCTCTAATGCTTCTTGAAGTTTTTGTGAAATATATAGCCTTTCTATTTCTCAGACAAGGGGAAGCCAACTTCCTAAATCATAATCCCATCTTGCACTAAATTCTTCCAAGAATTCTATAAAATATGTAAACTTGCCTTTTCTAAGGCTTTCGTACCAAATCATTGTAGATCCTTCCAAATTCATCATGAAATCCTCATGGAGGAAGTCATTTTTCTTACATTATTTGATAAATGTGGAAAGGTGATTTTCAATTGATTCCCAATATCCATGAAAATTGGGTCTATCATGTGACCGAAGTATATCATGGGAAAACCCCTCATACTTAGAAAATTAACTGAATCATAACATTTTGCTAACCATTTAGGTAGATCCATCTTCTGTTAGTTATAAAATTTTGTAGTAAGGCTAGTGTTAGTGTCAGTCTTTCCAGCCTTCCTCCAGTGATCAAGCATGCTCTTACAAAGTTATTTTGAAGTGTCAAGGTCAAATTTGGTCATTTCAAAGAGTTTTCAAGCAAAATTTGGTCACTAGGCATTAGGTCTAGGGTTTGTTTTCACTCCTTCTAAAGTTGCCCAAATGTCAGTCCATGTCATCATTCAGCTGGGCCTATCATCATTCAGAGGGTTTTCATCATCATGTCAAGTTCCATAGGGTTATTTTACAGCTTATCCATGCTTCAATTGTGCCTTGGCAAGTTCATTTCCCTCTCCTAGGGTTTTGAAGCCAATTTCTCTTGGACGGTCAAATCAATGGCAAAACTTGTTTTCTAATGTTCATACACCTTCCCCTATCCTTAAAGTACCTTATCATACACTTCCCATCCCTCAGATCCCCCAAAATCCTCATTTTTGCACAAACCCTAGTTTCTAGCTACAACTTGGCAATTTTCTAGGTTTGGCCTGTGTTTTGCTCTTTTGGACCCTTTCCCCTCAATCAACCTCTGAGATTCCACTTCCCCTACTTCCTAACACCCCTCCCTACTCCCAAAAATTTCCCCAAAAATTTAGAAGCCCCCTATCCCCTTCATTTCGCTCCATTTCGACAAAAAAAATTTGTTTCACACATCGGGACAAGTCGCACTCAAATAATGTTCCAGAGAAATCAAAGAAGAATTTTGGGAAACTGAGAGAGGTTTTTGTCCACAACATGCCAAAGAAGAAAAACCTCTTTCAATTTTTGCACAGGTTTCATGGTTTTAAAGAAATGTCAAAAAGACCGTCGAGAACGAAGGTGCTCCAAGGACGGTTGGCCAAAACACAAAAACGAAGGAAAACGCCCGATCCACTCCAAATTTTGGCCAAAGCCTCTTTGAATGAGCATGGTAATTGATTGAGGACTCCCAGCCCAAATTTCAAGAAATTTGGAGAAAATTTTGTCATTTGCAAATTTTTGGTAAAATTACAAGTTTTTCCCGTGGAATGGTCTCACCCCGGGTGAGACCATTTTGGAGGACTGCTCGGAATTTTGAAAACTTGGCATTTTTGAAAAGGACATGCAAAGAGAAAAATTACCAATACTTGGGAGAAGCCTGATTTTGAGATTTGAGCCTCCAAAAGCTCAAAATACATCAAAAAAATGACTTTCTGCCCACTTTTTGAGTTGCAGAAAGTGACATTGGGAGAAATGGTTTTTGAGGGGGCAAAACAACTCCAAATTCAGAAATTCCACTTGGGATGGAAAGTAGACAGACCAATATTTCCAATGAGCCATCTTGCACCTGATTTGAACCAGTGGAACCCACTCAAAAAAGTTGCTGCAAAGGGGCGCGACCATTTGAACAGGGGGCGCGACAATTCGAGCCAGCTTTGCCAGAATTGACCTTTTTTGTCAAAAAACACTGTTTTGACTATGGTTGACCATTTTTACTTGTAGATGATGGATAAATGTAATATTTTCATGGCACTTTGATAGATTTTATCTCTTTTTACCCTTCTAGAAGCTTCCTTGATGTAAAAAGTGAATAATTAATGCATGAATAAGTTAGCTAAGTAATAGAGGCAAGTTGTTGGACTG
>APFE030953934.1:152161-227132 GCA_000404065.3 Pinus taeda | reverse complement strand
GCAAGTTGTTGGACTTCCTATTATCTAGTGCTTGATTTAGAATTAGTTCAAACTGCTCCTAGGAAGCTGAGCTCGACCCCTAGAGGTGGGGAAAGGAGTTATATGGTCTATATTATGCTCTCTCTTTCTCATTTTCATGGTTGGACTCTTGTGGGAGAAAGCTTTATTGTATATTGTACATCTATCTCTGCAATTTAAAGAAAAGGAAGGCCAGGGCTTTGCAGACATCATTGTGGATTCTTGTGGATTGTTGTGTTGATGGTGTGTTCTCTACATGTTCTTGTAAGTGTGTTTATGTATTCCACATCTCTCTTTTGCTTCTATTTGGACAGATGAAGTGGTAAAGTTTGAATTCATGCTTTGACATGCTCAGCTTTTTAGTTTGTTCAAAATTTATGTTTTCTACTGTCTAGAGAGGACTCAAATGGTTGTTGCCCTCTTTAGCTCCTTCTCTATCATCCCTGATCATCCATCTCAGATTAAGGCATCAGCGCTCACTCCTACCTTGCCCCAAAGATCCCCCTGCAAAAACTGTGCTCAATCCCCGCACCCTGAATTGCACTCCCTCCAATTGCCACCAAAAAACCAAAAATCTTAAATCAACCCCCCTTATCAATTTACTAGCCTAAAATCTTTATTCCTAATTGGTCAGCTTATCATATTGAAAGATCTACCGAATCTGACCCGAGAGAGCCTTCTCATACCTCGTAGGGCTAGCTACGAGGTGAAATGGTTTGATCTAGCCTTGAGAGTTTGTCTATCTCAGCCTAGGTGAATTCCAAGCGCTAACAGCTAGTATAAAAAAATAAAATGTATGTTGCAAGAAACATCACCCCAATAGGCGTCCTAGTTCCTAAAATTTGTTGAAACACTAAAATTCCCTTAAAATGTTGTCAATTGCACTATAAGATGTTTCACAATTTTGAAATGTTGTGTGGTATAGATGGTTGTATTTTGGGGCTATTTTGGGCCATTTCCATGGCATTTTAATGCGTTCAATGAATTATGTGGGCCTGCTCAAGTGTCCAAGAAGGGCATGGGGACCTTTTATTGCCCAAAAACATTAAATTTATCATTTTCATTAAGATTAATTCACTCCTAAGATAATTTCATTTAAAAAAATAAAATTAGAGTTCTCTAGAAAATAATAAAATTAAAATTCTCTAGAAACCCTAAAAGTCTCTTCCTTTCTATAAAAAAACACTTCGTTCACTCATTTCTCACACATTCTTCAGCAAGAGGAGCTTCCTACAACAATAGCAAGCATCCTAGTTGTGTTTGGAGCATCGGAAGCAAGCTTTGGTGCATTTATAGCAAGAAGGGCATGGGCAATAGTTTTTTGGGTGAATGGATTTATTTTCTACTTTTGCAGCATTCATAGCTTCTCAAAGTGGTGTTTCGAGTGACCCTATAGCTTCTCAAGCAATCAGGAAGGAAGAATGTTATACTCTTTGGAAGTATGTTACCAATGTCAAGAAAATGAGTGTTGGGGTACTTCGGAATGGAGGTGCAATTTATGTAAAATTGATAGGACCTTCAAGGGTTGTTACACAAGAGTGAAGGCTCGTTTTTTTATGAAGATATAAAGGGTATTAAAGTTTGTACACATACTAAAAACCCATAAGTGAGGGCTACATTTAAGAGAAAGCAAGATGATGCTCAAAGATTGAAGGATCAAAGAAGCAAAATGGGTATGGGTGACACTAGAAATCCTCAATTGTTGAAATTTAATTGTTGTTATTGAACAAGTAGGGCCAGAAAATGTGGTGCAAGTTATCACATATAATGCACCTATTTGCAAAGCTATAGGTGTTGATTTTTGTAGGATCGAATGTGGTCTAACTTCGAGATTTTGCAGAGAGGCTAGGACACATGCATTTTCCAAGACCAAAAAATTGTTTGGGAAAATTCCACCTAGATAAGGTTTAATTAAAATAATTAATCACTTTTAATGTATTCCTATGTCTAAACTTAGGAAATGTGATTAATTAAAAGGTATTAATTAAATTTGGTGTGAATCTTCTAGATAAAGACGAGGATTGATTCCTAGTTAATCTTAGCCCTTGATTATATTTTAATCTTGGTCATTGGTGCTCCAACAAGAGATTATAAGAAGGAGCTTATGGGCACTTGGAGAACACGCCAAGATAGTGAGATCTAGAGATCGAATTTCTCAAGAGTAGAAACATTAAGTTACCGGAGAGAGATCGAGTAATCTTCTTGTAGTAAGGGGTGTGGATAGTAGGCCGGAGGGGATTTTCCAATCCCGGTCAGTGCGAAGTAGTGAAGGCATCGAGAGGTCCAGAGAGGTAGCCCAGTGTCACGTAGAGGCAACGCAATGCTTCAGAGGGAGTCCCCAATTTTGCTGGGAGCAGTCGAGATCTAGTGCCAAAATTCGGGGTGTGAGACCGGAGGGCCAAAGAGTCAAGTTCCAGTGAGTGAATCGATTAGATGGAAGGGAGATGTGGCTCCTAGAAGTTGTGATGCAGTGATTGCGTGAGCCCACACGGAGACTGTGTAGAGGCAGTGTGGGGTTAGCCATCTTGAGCCTGGATCAAAGTCGGATCGCCAGTGACAAAGTGAGAATTGTTATAATTTTTAAGTTTAACCCGTTAGAAATTCTTCCTGTACTATCTGATTTATTTCTTCCTACTTGTTCAATTACTTAATAAGTTATTTACCATGTAAATACTGAAAATAAATACAAGTACAGTATCAACACATATAGATCATCAATTGAAGGGAAACAAGCACACAAGTGACACCGTTATTTTTGGACCAATGTCCCCAGAAAACCCCAATGCAGAAAACCATTGCAGCTATTCAGAGGGTTTTATTATTACGCAGTTTCAGAATACAACCTGGGTGCCAGAAATGGCTCACCTAATAGAGAATTCCCTCGGCAGTAGTACCTCTCAGTCAGAGACAAATATTCTGGCTAAATCACCAAATGAACGATCCCACCTCAACAATGCAGCTTCTGTTGCTCTGCGTCACTCTGATAGGCACTGTGTCACCCTATCCATCTCTCCAGCTCTCAGTCTGTCCCACGAAATTCTCCCAGTGCTGCCTCTAGGCCCTGCATCAGCCTCTCTAGCCCAACATCAACCTCTCTGGGCTCTCTATCAGCTTTTGGAGCATCTGCGTCAGCCCTGGACCCTTTGCGTCTCACACGCTGGCCCTCTCTGGCTTTGCGCAGCTCCTGGCTGACTTTGCGTGGCCTCTAGCTAGCTCTGCGTCCTTGTCCCGGCTCTGCGTTGATCCTCCTGGTACTAACTCCTCCTCTTTGCTATGTATTCACTGCCCCTCAGCTACAACTTAGATCACTCACTCAATTTCCTCAACAAACCCTGCCCCAGAAAATCGAGTTCTTGATCTCTCTTGGTGTGAACTCAAACTAACCCTCAAGCCTCCTCTTATACTTTTTTCATTGGTCCATCAATGACCAATATTAAATATCTAATCAACGGCTAAGATTAGATTTGGCTTGATCCATGACTTTTGGACCATTATAACCTAGTTTTATATTAATACCCATTAATATTTTATTTTTCCCAAGTTTAGACTTAGGAACACCATTGAAAATATTAATTATTTTAATTCTCCCAAACCGGCTAGATTCTGCCCAAACCATTTCTGGGTCTTGGAGATCTCATGTGCTTTAGTCTCTCTGCCAATTTTCGTGACTAGAGCACATCCAATGCCACCCCAAATCAACAAGATTATTTCTCACTACCTCTTTGCTAGTTTATTCTCTGTATCAAATTGTTAGTTTGGGCATCTAAAGATTTGTACTCACATTACTACTACATAATAATTAAAACCTTTAGTTGCTACACCAGTTTTCCCACATTGGGTTTTTCCGGGGACGTTTGTCCAAAAACAACGGTGTTTAGTGTGTGTATGCATAAGTTCTTCCAGTGTTTTTATTTCTTCCATAATATTGTATTTGTGAAGGTTGCAGTGTATATGTTTCGATATTTGTCATAGGAAACTGCAAATAATTTGTTTGATTAATTTAATAAATAGAGGAAACATTATCAGTTGCTACAGTACAATTCGGGATCATCGAATTTTCACATGGTATCAGAGCACAGATCATAAGCCAGAGAGCTCAAAGCAGAAGAGGAGAAGGAGGTTCGAATTTCTGCATAGGCAACAATTTGAAACCCTGGGGGCAGTGTATTTCCTTGTCTACGGTCAGTTTTTCGTGGAAATTTTACTTCTCTGAGTGAGTCGACAAAGAATAAAATTTTCTAGATCAAAGAGTACCAGAGGCAGAGGGAGTAGCAGTAGTTTCCTTGCAAAGCACATCTTTAGATGCGACGCATATTTTGCAGCAGTTCGATAGTGAAAATAGCGTTAGGAGGAAGGCAGAGCACACACTGAGGGAATTCTTTCCTCAGGGGACTTCTAGAAAGAAGTTCTAATTTTCCTTGCCGAGCAGCAATGGCTCTGTGCCGGATTTCTCACTCCATAAGGCAGTGTGAATAGCTAGTCAACAACTGTGCAGAGTAGAAGATGAGGAATTTGACATTTTCAGAGAGATGACATCAGCTAGGTTGAGAGATCAAGATCGGTTGGACGAAGCCTCCAACTATGTGATTTGGAAGGCTAGAATTTCTTGCGTTCTAGATGAACATGATCTCAAGACATATATCGGTAGTGTGGTAGTTGTACCCACAGATGTAGATCCACTTAATAAATACAAGAAGTCGATGGTGAAAGCTAAGACGTTGATTCTTGATGGGTTTCGAGATCACGTCATATCTCACATAGCTAGCAAAGATACTACTCTAGAGATGTGGGAAGCACTAACTACGTTGTACAAAGGGTCTTCTGAGCAGCGGAAGATGTATCTTGAGGAGAAGCTGAGATGCACGAGGATGCAAAAAGGGGAGCATATAGACCCCTCCCTTACTAGGCTTCAGGATATCCGGGATCCACTGTCTTCAATAGGGTCAACTCGCCAGCCTATAGAGTTTGTACGATTAGCTCTAAACAACATTTCCGAAGAATGGCAAGTTTTTGTCCAGAATATCTTGGGTAGAGAGAAACTGCCAGATTAGGAATGTATGTGGGTTGATCTGCTACATGAGGAGATGAAGCGAGATCTAGAGAAGAGCACCATCAGTGGTGGTAGCAGCAGCAGTGGGACGAAACAAGTAAAGGAGGAGGAAGATGTGGCCCTTGCATCAAAGCGGCAACAGAATCAGTGCATGAGGAAGAAGGACATTTCCAAGATAGAGTGCTTCAGGTGTGGTGAGCTTGGCTAGTACAACACTCAATGTCCTCTAAAAAAGAAGCACAAAAAGGAGAAGCAGGATCAGCAGGCTACATCCGCTAAGATCGACAGGTTTTCCTCTAGATTGGAGGAAGAGTTTGCCATGATCATCGAGTTACCTCTAGGGGTTAGCTGGGGTGTGTTGACCACTGCGTCAACGGCCCATTGTAGTACACCCTCTTTTTTCACAAAAGGGATAGCGCCTGAGCGATGTGTCCTTGTCATCCAGCTATCATCATCAACTTGATCATCATGTTATAATGTAAATCCATTATGCATGTATATGATGTAAATAATCTCAGCAGAACCGTGTTATGTATATAACAACCTATGTAAACCTACTTTTCTAGTGATGAACTCTATTCTGGGAGGTTTTTTGTCTCACCGATCCATTCTCGGATGGTTGGCAGAGTTTTCCCCTCCAGACTTACCCCAAAGCTGGAATGGATTTTGTCGCTAGGATCTTAGGCGTGTCCTAGTGTTCTAGATCGAATCTATGTAAAAGTGATCTGGGAATAATCCTAACTATTTGGTTAGGATATTTTATTACAAATTGCTTGGTCTGTTGGCTTATATTTGTGTCGCAGAAATGGGTGGTTTGTGAAAGTATCTTACAAATGGGTTTTCCCCCTTACGATATAAAAAAAATATAAAAATCATGATGTAAAGTGTCTTCAGGGTTGGAAAAATAATTTATCCCCTCAGAGGTTGGTTAATTAAATTTCCTGGCAAAAAGTTAATTAAAATCCTAAACCAGAAATTTAATTAATTCTAGGTCCTGGGTAAATTTAAATTCTCCAAAGGAAAAATTCGTTGGTCTTAAAAGGTTAAATTTGAAAAGGTCCCAAGACTAACGGTAAATTAATTATTTTGCTAAATTTTAAACCTTTGATCCCTAAGGATTAAGTCAAAGTCAATTTTTTTGGAAAATTAACTCAAAATTTCTATTTTTGAGTTAATGAAAATGCATTTAATAAAAAATTTCAAATTTCCCCAAGTATCTAAATATTTCGACAGATGAGAATAAAATAAATTTTAATATTCATCAATGGTCGAGATTTTTTTGATGAGAATCACTCAAACTAACCGTTGGAGGATTTATCTTTAAATAGGAAGTCATTTGTCAGTTGATCCATTTGATATCTGAGTCGTGTGCTTAGTAAAAAGCTCTTGTGTAATTTTTTTTTTGGATAATAAAGAAAAACTTTGAGGTCAAATTCTGTTGGTGTTACTCTTCATGGGAATATTGTAAGATGTGTTGTTCTAATGCATAATTTTTTCTAAAGCCAATGATGATAGCTTTTGAAGAGTGATTTGAGTATAGGTATCTTACTCAGTCGCTGGGGTTTGAATAATAATTTAAATTTTGAACATAATAGCAGGTATCTATATTTGTCTGAATTTTATGGTTGGATTGAATTTTGTAGAGAAATCTTGATTTTAGATCCTCGCGCGTTAGGGAAAGTGTTCAGTTGGACCAGGCAACTCTCGATCTGTGTTTCCTGAAAAACCCAACTAAATTAGCTTCGGGCTTATCATAAGATTTTTTGTTGGTGATGCACAAAAGATTTCGAGTTAGCACTTCCTTTCAAATTTTAAAAATCTTTTAATTTTTGTGCATCATAATGATAGATATCGCTGATTAGAGCCTGCAATTTGTAAATTTTGTAATTATTTATCTGGGTTTTTGGGGTTTTTAGTTTTATCATTGTATATATCGTTTCTAGATGTTTTGTTTTCCTTTTTGCAGCTGCAGATCTGAAGAGAAATTTTCTTTGAAGCCAAATCTAGGCCTTGGAGGGTCAGATCTGGCCCTAATATCATTTTGCAAAGACATTTTAGTCAACTTTTTTGCAGTCCGAGGGTTTTAAAATTTTAAATCTGGAAATTTTACAAGGGTTTCAAGTCCAAATCTGAGGCATAAAAATATATTGATGTGAAATTCAATATTTTTGGGTTTATTTTGGTTTTTTTGAGGCTACCGTTGGCTGCCTGGGTTTTTCTTTTTATTCTTCTTGCTGTAGAAAATTTTAATTTTTTTTAAAAGAATCCTTCTGCAGCTCCTTGTCTTTGTTGCATTCTCTCCATCATTGCCTGCTTTTTCTTTTGTTTTCGCTGCTTGAGGCTCCCTCTTTTTCGATCTGCAAAAAACAAGTCCCTTTACCCCTCTTTCCTGCTCGCTAAACGCTTGGCCCTCTGTCATAGCTTCCTAACCCACATCCAAACCCCTCTCTGCATCCCTCTTTTCCTCCTTTCTGCCTGCAAAAACCCTTACCCACAGCATTCTCCCTCTTACGCAACTTCCTTATCGCTCTTGTCGCATGCGTTCTCCTCTTCTCCACAGCTTCCATTTCCCTTCTGCTCGTTGCTTTACTTCCCAGCCTACCTCCCTTTGCATCTGTTGCAGCGCGCATTCCTTTGCCTTCTCCTGCATCTTGTCTCCTCTTCGCAGACCTGCATTGTCCTCCCCTTCGATCTTCAAAGTCACGGCTCCTACCCCATCCTGTTGTCTTCAAGCTCCTCTTGACCTGCACTGCATACAAACACAAACAATCCGATTCTCCCTTTTTTTGTTATTCATTTGTATGCATTAGGGCTAGTCTCTTTAAAATTCGATTTCATTTTATTGATTTTTTTATATCTTTTTTACTTTCATTTTTTTTTTTTTTTAACTTAGGTTTCACGGTAATTCAAAATTTTTTTGGGCTTTCGACCTTTTTCTTATTTTTTACTTTAATGACTTTAGTTTTGTTTTCATTCTTCTATTTTTAGTTATTTTAATTTTGTTTCATAAACAAAAATTTAAACATTATATTATATATTATATATATATATATATATATATATATATATATATATTATATTTTCGTGACTTCAGAATTGCTAAGGAATTAACTCAAAAGAAGAACTTAAGCCCTCACATTTAATTTTTTTTTAATTTTTATGTGGCCTATGGCCCATAAAAATTCAAATTTAATTAAGTACTTTCGATTTTTTATTTGTTTGGTCACATTAAAAAATTTAATTGCCACATTAAATCTGTTTCATAAGCTTAGCATTTAACTAAGGAATAATTAAAATTATAATCTAAAGTTCCTTGGTGTCTCTTGTGCTAAGTGTAAAATTTTAAATTTTGTGGTAGTGATTTCTCTATTGTCAAGTCCATTTAATGTTTTAGAATCATATCTAGATTGACTATATGAGAAAGATAAATTCTAGATCTGGAATCATTACTTAGCAGTTAAATTCTTCACGATATTTATTTGCTAGAATATATTGCATGATAAAGTTTTGGGCATTTACATTTAATTGTTCATGATCGCCACTTTTGCTACATTTATAAATTGCTCTACATAACTTGTTTTTATCTATTTTTTGGTTAACTGAATATAAAGGCACTGGTCTATAATTCTATCTTGTGGTTGTGTCTTATTCGTATTATTTCTTTGATCTATTCATGTCAGCTAACCATGACTTGTTCTATATTCTACAAGTTGTTCATCCAAGTCTCCTAGAGCTTGTGTTCTACTGGCTATCCTCATTTATTCTCCTAGGGACTACCCCCCTTGACTTGTCTAGGATATAGCCTAAACGGAGTGAGTAAGGATTAGAGTGACAACCCTTACTCTGAGCGTTGTCACGGTGCTTAGACACTTTGTGCGACAATAGGGTGATTTGGAGTTGTAGTCCTAGAGAGCTACAGGATGGGCAGGATTATTGGGGAGGTCGACCTCATGAATCAATACCTTGATACGAGAGCCCATAGCATGCAGTAGTAGGATGGATCAGTGGCAGTTGGTACAGTTAGGTGCCAGAGTGACAGATGTAGTAGCTAGGAACGATCAGGGATGCGCAGAGCAGAGTTGGCAGCAGCGCAGTTGGCACAAAGCAATGTCAGCAGTAGCGTAGAGGCTTTAGTGACAGAGCAGAGTCTAGCAGCAGTCAGGAATTAGGTGACAAACGCATCATACTGACCATAGTTGGTTCAGAATTTTGGATGCTTTTCCATTGCAGTTGTTGCAGTTGCAACCACAACAGTTGGAGAAGGTTGCAGTGTTGGTAGCAGTTCAGCAGGCCTGCAGCAACATGGATGCAACAATCAAAGTTGCGTAGTAGTTGATGGGCAACAAAGCAAGACATCAACACTGCAATAGGAGATGGTGTAGAGACAGAGTGATGCTTCAGTGGGGTGCAACACTATAGCACATTCCTCGCTAAGAGGGGGTGTTGATTTTTGTAGCATCGGATGTGCTCTAGCCTTGAGATTTTGCAAAGAGGCTAAGACACATGCATTCTCCAAGACCCATAAATTGTTTGGGAAAATTCCACCTAAATATGGTTTAATTAAAATAATTAATCATTTTTAATGTATTCCTAAGTCTAAATGTGATTAATTAAAGGGTATTAATTAAATCTAGTGTGAATCTTCTAGATAAAGACTAGGATCAAATCTCAGTTAATATTAGCCCTTGATTATGTTTTAATCTTGGCCGTTGGTGCTCCAACGAGAGATTATATGAAGGATCTTGATGGGCACTTGGAGAGTACACCGAGATAGTGAGATCTAGAGATCAAATTTCTCAAGAGTAGCAGTGCTGAGTCGCTGAGAGAGATCGAGTGATCTTCTCGTTATGAGCGACAGGGGTAGCAGACCGGAGGGGATTTTTCTAGTGAGTGCAAGGCAGTGAAGGCATCGAGAGGTACAAAGAGGCAGCGAAGTGCTTTAGAGGGAGTCTGCAATTTTGCTGGGAGCAATCTAGATCTAGTGCCGGAAGTTGAGGTGTGAGACCGGAGGACCAGAGAGTCGAGTTTTAGTCAGCAAATCGATCAGCTGGAAGGGTGACGCAACTCCTAAAAGCTATGATGCAGAGACTATGTGATCCCACATAGAGACTACACAGAGGTAGCATGGGGCTTATCCATCCAGGACTTGGATTAGCGTGGGGCTTATCCATCTAGGACTTGGATCAGAGTCGGATTGCCAGTGAAAGTGTGAGAATATTTCTCAATACCTCTTTGCTAGTTTATTCTCTGTATCAGATTTCCAGTTTGTGCATCTAAAGATTTGTAGTCAGATTACTACTGCATAATAATTAAAACCCTCAGCTGCTGCACCGGTTTTTCCACATTGGGTTTTTCTGGCCACATTTGTCCAAAAACAGCGATGTTTATTGTGTGTGCATCTGTGCTTCCAGTGTTTTTATTTCTTCCACAGTGTTGTATTTGTGAAGGCTACAATGTATATGTTTCAATATTCGCTGTAGGAAACTACAATTAATTTGTTTGATTAATTTAACAAATAGAAGAAACATTATCAGTTGCTGCAGTAGGATTCGGGATCACCGAATTTTCACAATCGGATTAATTGTTGAGAGTAGGTACAATCATATATTTTTGATCTTGCTAACATGACTTGCAAACTATTAATGATAACCAGCCACTGACCAATTAAAAATATGCAAGTCGATTTATAGCATTTACTACACAAATCATAGAAATATAAATATATTGACTTAACAAGTGTTTTTCCAATTGTTTATACCTGTGGGTTTCTTAGTCAGTGGAATGGGTAGCTAATATAAAGCCTCCTAAGATTCAACTCCTGCTAGTAACATGTGTGTTTGTGCTTGCGCTTGTGGATGCACACCAGTGCACACAGTAGTTTGGGTTAGGTGGAGGTCTTGGATCACTATAAATTCCATTTGCTTTGCTGAAAATTGAGCAAATTGAATTGTGCTAATGGATCATTGTAATGCTAAATCTGGGCACATTAGCGTAATTGTAGCGTAATTGTTATAAGGGGAGGGGAATATTTTACTTGAAAGAATTATAGAGTGTCTTTCAATGATCACTCTATGAATGTTCAGTTGATCATGGTCAATTCCTTACTATTGATCCAAATTTTATGAAATCAATATAAACTACGATATAATTCCAATGTCTAAACGTAATCTGAAAATAAGCTTATTTTGAATCAACCTGAAAAATTTCTCCTCTTCACATCTGTTACTTTGATTTTCTTGTCTGAACCAAGCTTGAGCATGCTTCTAATTGGACGTTGAATGCTGATACTGTATCCGGTTAAGCATCATTCTTTTTCTTGTACAATAAGATGCAGGTTATGTTTCGGGAATGGAAGCTAATATGATAGTGTGTATTGCAGGAATGTCCTACCGCTTAATGTTTTCTATATATCACTTTTAAACATTTTCTTTTTGCACTTTCAGTATTTCATTTTCTTTCAGTGAATATGGAAAGCGTTACATGAACTGAGTGTGGTATTTCTACAGCAAGTTAAGATAGCATTCTTATCTAGAGCATAGGTGAATGGAAGTTTGAATTTTGAAAATTATCATAATCTAGTTTATAATATACAGTCCTTACGTTGACTATGTTTATGAAGTTTTATTCTTGCATGCCTACTTACTTGAACATATTGTTGTGTTAGGGACTTGAGCTTTAATAATTTTACAGGAGGAATTCCAGATTCAATCCAAAATTTGAGCATGCTGACAATTTTGTAAGTGTATTGCTGGACCAACCTATATTTATTCCAATCAAAAACATTCTCACAATTATGTGAACTACAATGTTTTTCTCTGAAAATTCTATCAAACCTAATATATGGCAAGTCACAAGTCAAATCACCTGTGAGATAACTTACATTGCAATAATTGCAGGTCGCTTGGAAATAACAGTTTATCAGGAAAACTTCCTTCCCAAAAGAGTGCATCCCTTGCATATCTGTAAAGTTCTCTCTTTCCGTTTCTCTCTCTCGTAGACCTTAACAAAGAAACCAGAAATAAATACATATGCATACATTCATTTGTTTGCTTATTTCTTAGATTGTTGGATAGAATATGAATGCCCATCCACATAGATATGCATATTTCAAACAGGATTTTGGATGGATGCATATGCATATTAGATGCTCCTACCATAAGAGACTAATTTAATATGTACTAGAAGGATTGCCAAAATATATGTATGGCATTTATGTTTGATGGGAGAAAAGTCAGTTTGGCAACCAATTGTTCGATCAGCTTATCATATTTATCCTTATTTTATTTGTCACTGTACTTCATCCAGTAATAAAGTCTTCCCATAAAGCATGCTTAATCTTACTATCCAAGTACTTCTTATTATCTCCAACAACCCTTTTTATGTTCATGGAGATTTTGTATTTTGTAATATCCCCAATTTTGTAAGCAAAGGACTCATTAAAGAATTTTGATCAATTTTAGTAATATTAATTAAAAAGGGGAAAATATTATTGGAGAAAAGTGGTTAGTATTATTTTATTGGAGAATAGCGGCAAATTATTATTTTATTAAAATGGTAGCAAAAGTAACTTCGTGGAATATGACCCTCACCAATAAAATAATATTATAAATGAATCTATAAGCATGAGAAAAAATTATAAAAGGAGGATGGACTCATTTTGTGGATTATCTTTTGACTATTACATTTCACCTTTCATCTTCTCTTGGAGTTGTTTAGCACAAGAAGAAAAGTGTTGTTTAGCACATGAATTCCGAGCAGATGCTCCGCCCTCATTTCGGAGAACTTCGAGTGTCTCCCTAGTGAGGAAGTTTGGGAGTTCAATTCAGGGCTTCCCTTTGAGCTTATTGTATGAGATTAGATCAGTTTTGCGCATTTCTTGGGCACAAGAGGAGTTTGGGGTATATCTTTTGGAGCAGTAGCTGTGGTTTAGAGATTCTGAGGTTTGGAGAGAGTTTTTCCCTTGGTTGTAGTAGGAGTTTGTTGGAATTTTGAAGGGCGGAGATTGAGGTAATCTCCAAGGCCGAATTTCTCTCATTTATACAGTGCACAAAGATCATTGTCTGAAGCTTGTGCAGGAGAGAGTGTGATGTCTCCACTTAGCAAGTTTTGCTAAAAAATACATTTTTGCACAATTTTGACATTTTGACATGGTTGACTTAGGAAAAAGTGGGTTAGGAGGACCCCACTTGACATTTTGATAAAAGAAGGCTCCAAACATAAGAAAAGACGGAAAATTAAAACGTTAGAGAAATGTAGGGGCCACTCCAAGAAGGAATCCACACCCCTTAGGAGAACTCGCACTTGTGGGTGGGAAGAGAGAAGGGAGTTTGATTTGTGGAGCCCATATGGAGAGAGGAGAGGCAGCAAGGATAAATAGAGGTGGAAGACCTCATTTTGGAATTTTTGCCAATCTCATAATTAAACCCTTGTTTTCTTGAGTTGTTGAGCCAAGTCAACATCGTGTTGTTCAACACAAGAGATTTCCAGGCGGGAATCTCACCTTCATCTTTGGTGGACTTTGAGTGCCACCCTAGGGGAGTTGATTGCTACATCTCGGGGCTGTTCCAGGGATATTTATAGGTGAATTCGACCATCGTTTGGAATAGATTGGGAGGAGAAGAAGTTGCACTCATTCTTGGGAGAAATAGCTACAAGGCATATCGGTTTCTGGGCTTTTCGGGGAGTGATTTCCTTGATACTTGCTGGAGTTTTTGGGTGATTTTCAGGTCTGAAATAAAGGGAGTTTGGAGAGGGTTTTTTGTTTCTTTTTTGCAGTGTACAGAGGGTCACTAGCTAGGCATACGCATGGTGTAGAGCTGCGGGATTTGATGAGAGATACTTATTAGGATTTGAATGTATTTCCAAAGGAATTTGTAGAGGAGATTTAGAGAGATTTTCAGAGGCGATTTGGGACTTGAAATCATCATTCTTCCTTCAGTTGTGCATACACTAGTGAGAGAAAGGAGTGTGCACTTTTGGGGCTTTCCAAACAAGCCGGAAGTAGGCCAATCCCTTGCTGACTTTTTGTGGGTTTGAGGTGTAGAGGCTCTGGCTAATTTCACTGAATTTTCTGGGTAGTTTGGAGGGCTAAGTCAACAATTCATTCCCAACAGTTGCAACAATTATTTATGGCTGGACACAGTCCTTGCAGAAGAGCCATTTTCAGCACTTGGGTTTTTACCTTGTTTGTTGTAGCAAGCCAGGTTCATCTATCTCCATATATTTGTACTCCATCTTGTTCTCTTAATAGAATGGCTTAGCTTGCTGCATTTTTTTGTGTTTTACATTGTCGTTTATGCATGGGTTAAAATTTTGTGTTGCATGCTGGTATTGTTATCACTATTATTTCCTGTTATAAATATTACAGTGGGATCAGAGTCTTGATCTTGGCCCGACTGTGGAAGAAAACCCTTCTATGACCCCAAAAGATAGACAAACCATTACTTACCGAAGGAAGAGGTATAGGGAGTAGGGAAAGCGAGTTAGAAATTATCCCAGATCTGGAGGTTTCTAAGCAAGGGACAAAAGAAACAAGCATGGGGAACAAAGAGGACGCAACCTTCCAGAGCCTCTTGAAGGCTTTGAATTATCTGGCAAAGGTGCAAAAAGTGATGTTGGAGGACATTAAGTAGCAGAATCATAATAGGGACATCCATAGGGATTTCATAGAGGGGGAGAGCTCGGGTGCATCACATCAGTTCGACCACCATTCCCCTACGAGCCACCCTCACATTTACAGTGGACCAACTAGGTATACTATACCCATGTTCTTGGCTCTAGCTACTGGGGAGTTGTAGGGTTAGGACGAGACGCCCATAGGGGAGTACTTTCATGAGTGGTAGTCCCAAGGGGAGGAGTTTTGAGCTGCCTTGAGCTTCAAGGATTATTGTCGGCTCACAGAAGGAAATAAGGGCAAGGGAGCGAGAGGCTCATACACGCAGAGCTCAAATCTATAACGTACCGTTCAGAGGTTGTACCTTCCCACATTTGATGGGTCTTCCAAGTGCACTGCTAGGGCATGGGTGGAGAAACTAAACACATATTTTTAGCTTAATCAAATGACGGAGCTGGAAACCATTAAAATGGCTACCTCGCACTTAGAGGGGGAGGCCCATGATTGGTGGTTCCATGGATTATCTACACTAGGGCATGCCAGTGTGACCTCTTATTAGTAATTCACGTGGAGGGTTGTGGAACGTTTTGATAAGAGGGATCCTAGGGTAGGCTTCAGAGAGCTGACACAGCTCAAGCAAACAGGCAACCCAGAGCATTACATAGAAGATTTTTTTAGGGTGTCATTGAAAGTGCCAGACTTGTCGAAAGCCAAGAGAGTTTTTCTATTTGTGGAGGGATTAATTGAGCCCTTGTGTAGGCTAGTGAGTTCAAGCATACTTGCTACTCTCTAGGATGCAGTGAGTCATACCTGAGATTTGCAAGATGCAATCCCCAAGACCAGAGCACCAATACCCACTCAGCCCACTATTCCACAGAGGCAAAAACACCAGACCCCAAGCGCAAAGGGAGATTCATATTGATATTTGTAGCATTAGATGTGCTCTTGCCTCGATATTTTGTAGAGAGGCTAAGACACATGCATTCTCCAATACGTAGAAATCGTTTGAGAAAATTCCACATAGAGATGATTTAATTAAAATAATTAACTTTTTAAAATGGTTCCCTATGTCTAAACTTAGGAAATCTAGTTAATTGAAGGGTATTAATTAGATAAGGTGTGAATCTTCTAGAAGAAGACGAGGATCAACTCCCAGTTAATCTTAGCCCTTCATTATGTTTTAATCTTGGCCGTTGGAGCTCCAATAAGAGATTATAAGGAGTTCGATGGGCACTTGGAGAACACATCGAATGAGAGATCAGAGATCGAATTTCTCAAGAGAAACAACATTGAGTTGCCGGAGTGAAATCGAGTGATCTTCTTGCAGTGAGCAGCAGGGACAATAGTTCAGAGGAGATTTTTCCAGATTCGAAGAGTGCAAGGCAGAGAAGACATAGAGCAGTTCAGTGAGGCAGTACATTGCCACGCAGAGGCAGCACAAATATTTAGTGGGAGTTAGAAATCTAGTTAGGAGAGTGGAGATCCAGTGTGTTGGCTTGAATAGGGCCTGACCCAGGTTCGGAGTTAATTAGCCAAACAAATCCCTGTATTACTGGCCCTTTCAGCAATAGCCCACGGAGCGCGGACTGAGGTCTCACCCAAAACAATATGGGGGGATGCTGAAACCAAGTTTCCGCACCCTTGAGATGTCTGAGGGGTAAACTTAGTCCAACTAGGACTTGGCTTCGCGCAGGTCACTTCGCACACTCTTCTGACTTGCGATACCTTCGCGCCCTATTATAATCACCTTCGCGCAGCTCTAATCAAGGGATGAGGTGATTTTGCGCTACTAAGGCAGCGATCTGTGCTCTTTCCCTAAGTTCCATCGCAGATAGATCTTATCTTCTTATAAGTGTTAGTTACCTCTGCAAAAGTAGATATTTATCTTATATTCACTTATTCAGCACATTCATATAAGTTCGCGTAGCAAATAAACAGTAAACTTGCAATTCATACCCAATAGACTTCAATCCATAAAACAAGAAAAATATACACACAATGATAAGAAACTTCTCTTTATTACTTCTCCAACGGTTACAGACTTGACTCACCCTGCGCACTCAGCTGCAGGGGTCCACGCACGCAGCTGCTGACTACTAGGCCTCTGCACATTCAACTGCAGAGCCTTCTTCTACTCTACGACCCAAAGACTCGACTTTACACTTCAACTTAGACTCAATTCATCCTAGATCCCTTAACTCCTATTATTTGATGTCTCTTTACAACTTAGAGCCTCGCTCTATTTATACAATCCCATGGTCCGCAGACCATGGATAGAACTCTCAAGCCGACATTACATTACAAAAGTAAGGGCAGACAACCCTATGAATCAATTACAACTTCGCGCTCCGCGCCCACAAATCGCAGAGTCTTTACATCGAACTTAGTCAAAACTTGGGCTTTAAGCCCCAAAACTTGCCTTGGGGGAACCCGCACCCAACATAGTGCTAGAAGCCGAGGTGTGAGACTGGAGGGCCAGAAGGTCGAATTTCCAGACAGTAGGAGATTAACAGAGGATGAAACAAAGACCAACCAGTTTGATGCATATTTACATAGGATTGACGCAGAAGTTGTGCAGAGGCAGCGTGGGGCTAGCCAGCTAGCTCCTGATCAACATTGGATCTCCCGAATCAGTGTGAGATTTTTCTCACTAACTTTTTCCAGTTTTTCTCTATATCAGATAACTAGTTTGGGCATCCAACGATTTGTACTCAAAAACTACTGCATAATAATAAACCCGTCAGCTACTGCACCGGTTTTCCCACATTGGGTTTTTCTGAGGATATTGTCCAAAAGCAACCGTGTATATGTGTGTGTTTATTTCTCTCCAATGTAGTATTTAGTTTCTGCAGTTTTTTATTTTGTGTAGGCTGCAGTGTATGTATTTCAGTATTTGCTGTAGAAAACTACAAGTAACATGTTCTAGTAATTTAACAAGTAGGAGAAATATTATCAGTTTGCTGCAATAGGAATCAGATAACCGATTTATCACATGGTATCAGAGCACAGATCATGAGTAGAAGAGATTAGTTACAAAAGGAAGAGGGAATTCGAAATCACTGTAGAGGCAACAACTCAAAACCCCTAAGGCAGTGCAATTCTTGGGCCAAGGAGGTTGAAGTTTTGAGGAGAAATCAATTTCTCTGAGTGAGTCGACAGAGAAATTCGATTTCCAAATCAAAGCTTTCCAGAGGCAAAAGGGAGTAGCATATTTTCCTTGCACAGAAGATCTTCAATTGGGACGCAGTTATTTTGCAGCAATTGTTGGCAGAATAGCGTCAAAGGGAGAGAAGAGCACATACTGAGGGAATTCCTTCCTCAGAGGAATTCTAGGCAGAAGTTCAAATTTTCTTAGTAGAGCAGCAGTAGCAGTGTGCGGGATTTATCACTCGAGAAGGGAGTGCGAATAGCTGGGCAAAAGTTGTGCAAAAGAGAAGAGGAAGTAGTTTGACATTTTAGGGAGAGATGGCATCAGCTGGGTTGAGAGATCAAGATCGGTTGAATGGAGATTCCAACTATGTGATTTGGAAGGCTAGGATCTGCGGCCTTCTAGATGAGCATGATCTCAAAACTTATGTCGATAGTGTGGTCGTTGTACCTACCGATGCAGATCTTCTCAAGAAGTACAAGGCTAAGATGGCGAAGACTAAGAGGATCATTCTTAATGGGGTTCGAGATCATGTAGTATCCCATATAGTCGGCAAGGATACTGCCCAACAGATGTGGGAAGCCTTAGCTACATTATACGAAGGATCTTCCGAGAAGCGAAAGATGTACTTAAAGGAGATGTTGAGATGCATGAGGATGCATAAAGGGGAGCGTGTAGATCCCTTTCTTACAAGGCTTCAGGATGTCCAGGACCAGCTGGCTTTAACACCCCAACCCTTAGAGTTTGTATGATTGGTGTTGAATAACATTTCAAAAGATTGGCAAGTTTTCGTCCAGAGCATCCTGGGTAGAGAAAAACCGCCAAACTGGGAACGTGTATGGGTTGATCTGCAACAGGAGGAGATGAGGCGTGATCTGGTGAAGGCCACCATCAGTGACAGCAGCAATAGTGGGACGAAGCAAGTGAAGGAAGAGGAGGATGTGGCCCTTGCATCAAAGGGTTGCAGGGGCAAAACAAAAGAAAGAAGGATATTTTGAAGATCAAGTGCTTCAGGTGTGGCGAGTTGGGCACTACAACACTCAGTGTCCTCTCAGAAAGAAGGATAAGGAGGAGAAGCAGGGTCAGCAAGCTACATCCGCAAAGATCGACATGCTATCCTCCAGACTAGAGGAGGAGTTTTCCATGATTGATGAGATGCCTCCAGGGGTGAGGTGAGGCAATTTGGAGTTGTAGCCCATGAGAGCTACAGGATGGGCAGGATCCTCGAGGAGTCCACCTCTTGGATCAAGACCTTGGTACGGGAGCCGTAGTTAGCAATAGCAGGATGGACCAGTGTTAGTTGGTGTAGTCAGGTGCCAAAGTGACAAATGCAGTAGTTAGTAGTGGTCAGATTCTAAGTAGCGCAGAACAGAATTGGCAATAGTGTAGTTGTTACAGAGAAAAGTCAGCAGCAACGCAAAGGCTTTAGTGATAGCGTAGAGACTAGCACCAGTCAAAACTTGGATGATGGATGCATCATACTAAACATAGTTGGTTCAGTATTTTGGATGCCTTTTTATTGCAGATGTTGCAGTTGCAGCAACAACAGATGGAGAGAGCTTTGCAATGCAGATGCAGTAGTTGACAACAGTTCGGCAGGGTCAGCAGCAGCACAGATGCAGCTCATATCAGAGTTGCACAATAGTGGGTGGACAGTAGAGCCAGACATCAGCAACGTTGCAGGAGATGGTGCAGAGATAGAGTGATGCTTCAGCAACTGCAGCACTAGAGAAAATTCCTCGCTATGATGGAGTGTTGATATATGTAGCATCGGATGTGCTCTTGCCTCGAGATTTTGCAAAGGGGCTAAGACACATGCATTCTCCAATACCGAGAAATTGTTTGAGAAAATTCCACCTAGAGATGATTTAATTAAAATAATTAACTTTTTTAAATGCTTCCCTAAGTCTAGACTTAGGAAATCTAGTTAATTTGTTAATTTTAGTTATGTCCTATGCTAGAGAAATTTATTTCAATTTTCACAGTTAGTTGTCCCTTGCATGTTGCTCTCCTTCAGAGACAGATGCTTCAGCTATTTCGGTAGTTCCGGTTGTTTCCAGTAGTTCCAATAGTCTCGGCAGTTCTAGCTTTTCCGGCAGTTCCGGAATTTCTGGGTTTTCCGGCAATTCCCGCTTTTCCGGCTTTCCTGGCTTTTCCAGCTTTTCTGGCAGTTCCAACAGTTTCGGCTTTTTCGACTTTTCTAGCTTTTCTAGCAGTTCCGGCTTTTCCAGCAGTTCCGACTTTTTTGGCCTCTGGATCAGGGCAACGTTATTCCTTAGGAACTCTCCTCCTACTAAAACCCAAAGACAAGTAGATAGAGGAAGAGATCCCAAGTGTGTGTTGAAATGACTTGAAGGCCACCTATATTTATACTAAAACGTTGAGCACATGTGGGGTTTATTTGGTTGTTGGCTGACCTTGACGAATTGTATTATAACACAAATATGAATACTTATCGGAATCAGATGATCTTTATATCAATCCTACACCTCTCGATGAGAGGGATCCAAGAAAAATATCAACTGACATAAATAAGATGACCCACATGGAGTTTGGCCCTAGTTTCCAACACTCCCTCTCAACTAGTGAGAACTCCATCCGTTGATCCATATGTCTGACTATACTATCTCTACCATCAGTGCCTTGCACTGCTCTACTCTGCTTTGATCTGCTGAGCTCTGCGTTTCTCTGCTCTGCTCTGCTCTATTGAACCATGAAGAAGAAGAATTGATCGAGAATGTCTCATACCATTCTCTACTGACCTGAAGTCAATTTCATATGAAGAGAGTGTGTCACATCACCCTTACTGACCCGAAGTCAGTTTCATCTGAAGAGAGTGTGTCACATCACTCTTACTGACCCGAAGTCAGTTTTATTGATCTCAGATCAATGTCACAAGAGAGTGTCTCAAACCACTCATACTGATCCCAGATCAGTTTCATTGATCCTAGATCAATGTCACAAAAGAGTGTCTCAAACCACTCATATTGATCCCAGATCAATGGAGGTCATCCTAGCATAGGGAGTACGGTAGATACAATGATGCGTCCATCGATAGAACTACTATGGTCCCTATTCTCATTTCCTTGCTCATTGATCAGATGAGAGGTACTTCCCATGAGTCCCAGACTGCATGGGTAGGATGCCTCGACAAGAGAACTAATCATCCTGTCCACAGGAGAACGAATCATCCTGTCAGTGGATGCCACGGAGAGCTAATCATCCTGGCCCACAGGAGAACTAATCATCCTATTCAACAGTCTCCACGGAGAACAAATCATCCTGTCCCACAAGAGAACTAATCATCCTGTTCCATAGTCACCACGGAGAATAAATCATCCTGGCCCACAGGAGAACTAATCATCCTGTTCCACAGTTGCCAGGGGAGAACTAATCATCTCGGCCCATAGGAGAACTAATCATCCTGTTCCATAGTTGCCACAGGAGAACTAATTATCCCACCCCACAGAAGAACTAATCATCCTGTTCCACAGTTGCCACGGGAGAACTAATCATCCCAACCCACAGAAGAACTAATCATCCTGTTCATAGTGCACCACCAGGGGAGGGTGAGTCGCCTTGTGGTCGTATGTTGCTCTAGTAAGTACCCCAAGCCCCCTAGAGCTCCCAAAGCTCAATGCATGCAACATGCAAGACCCTTATAAGAAGGTCTCTCAACGACTCCAAGTCATTCAGGAAAGTCACATATTTGACCTTTCCCTGGGGCTTTAACAAAATGTCTGCGACTTGTACATCAGTCTCAATGCGATGGAGCCTCCTTGCTCATCGACTTACCATATCGCAGATAAGGCAGTATCTGATGTCTATCTGTTGGAGCAATCATCGAAGAAGGGATTCCTCAATAATTGAATCCCCCCTAAGGGTCGTCCTCATAAGGTGCCGATATGAGAGGTCTATCATCCACAACCTTCGGGTAATGGTTTGGTTCGGTTTCACTCCTAGTGAATCTCAGCTTCATCTAACAGTTATCAATCCTCTCATACTATGCCCGGGGAGTTTTGCTTCAAGCCATATAGGGCTTTCTTCCACCTTTATACATGAGATTGTCAATCATGAATCTCAAACTCCTCGGGTTGTTCCAAACCTGTGGACTTGCTACATGAGGGGAATGGTCCACTTGTAAGATTTTCCTTAGGTACATCTCAAACATGTACCTTCATGCTCTACTTGAATTCAGACATACCTATCATCATTTGACTCACATTAGGTAGGGCTCCATAGGTAGACCCCCGGTGTTATAGATGCGATATGTCAATTGACATGATCCCAAATGGACCATCCTGCAACTTGATACAAATTGCCAACCCTGAACCCATGAGAAAAAGCATATTTGAAAATTATATTTTTTAACACATACCTTTCCATCGATGAATGCCACCCTGAAACCTTTGACTTCCATTTCCAAGATGGACACCAGGTTCTTCTTGCGATCAGGTACATAAAAGAAATTCTGTAAATGAATCAAGTTACCCTTATTCAATTGAGAGTTAACATTCCCAACACCCTTTTCGGGATAGGTGGCATCGGCTCCAAGTATAATCCCACGAGTGTTTCCATCTCTACCAAATTAGAGAGTGCACCTAGCTATCTGATGAAGTTCCTTGAAGCACTACAATCTATAAGCCAGATTCCCAAAGAATCTGAAGGAGAGGGCCAATACAAGATAACGCTTCTTTATCTTACCAGAAACAACATCTGATTCTTCATACCTGGGGTTCCTTGCTTTCTATGAAGAGTCAGTCATTTCCTTGATGACCTGCATTACCTGTCATTCCTTTGATCAATGAAGATGTCCCTGGAATAATTGTTATCATCATCGAGTGATGTGTCCTTGCCATTTAGACACTCCTTTTCATAATGGCCAAACTAGTTATCTGCCTTTCCTTCCACCCTGAGATCCGGTCTTCCAATGAAGTGATCTTTAGGTAGGCCATATTCCGCTGTGCCATTCTGATGATATTCTCTGCTTCGACTTCACCCTTGGTGAATTTGAAGAGGGATGAGGAATCCATTGATCCTTTTGTCCTCTCCACACTGTCTTTGGTGATTGCTCTTTCACTATTGCTTGGGCATTGTCTTCACCTCAGCTCTGATACCATGTTAATTTTAGGTATGTTCTATGCGAGAGCAATTTATTTTAATTTTCACATCTAGTTGTCCCTTGCATGCTGCTCTCCTGTGGAGACAAATGCTCCAACTATTTCGGCAGTTCCCAACAGTTCTAGCAGTTTTGGCTGTTCCCAGCAGTTCCGGTTGTTTCCGGCAGTTCCGGCTTTTCTGGATTTTCCGACAGTTCCGGCTTTTCCTGCTTTTTCGGCTTTTCCAGCAGTTTCGGCTTTTCTGGCATTTCCAGCTTTTCCAGCGGTTCCAATGTTTCTGGTAGTTTCGGCTTTTCCGATAGTTCTGGCTTTTCCTGCTCTTCCGACTTTTCTGGCTTTTCCAGTAGTTCCAGCTTTTTCGACAGTTCCGATTTTTCCAGCAGTTCCGACTTTCTCGGCCTCTGGATTAGGGCAACATTATTCCTTGGATCTCTCCTCCTACTAAAACCCAAAGACAAGTAGAGAGAGGAAGAGATACCAATTGTGTGTTGAAATGACTTGAAGGCCACCTCTATTTATACTAAAACGTTGAGCACATGTGGGGTTTATTTGGTTGTTGGCCGACCTTGACGAATTGTCTTATAACACAAATAAATTCATAACTCCATGAATACTTATCAGAATCAGATGATCTTTAGATCAATCCTACACCTCTCGATGAGAGGGATCCAAGAAAAATATCAGCTGCCATAAAAAAGATGACCCACATGGAGTTTGGCCCTAGTTGCCAGTTTTAACATAATTAAAGGGCAATCTTCTAGAAGAAGACGAGGATCAACTCCTAGTTAATCTTAGCCCTTGAATATGTTTCAATATTTTCCATTGGAGCTCCAACGAGATATTATAAGAAGGCGTTCAATGGGCACTTGGAGAGCACATCGAATGAGAGATCAGAGATCAAATTTCTCAAGAGCAGCAACGTTGAGTTGCTGGAGTGAGATCGAGTGATCTTCTTGCAGTGAGGGGCAGAGATAGTAGTCCGAAGGAGAGTTTTCCAAATATGGAGAATGTAAGATAGAGAAGGCATAAAGCAGTTCAGTGAGGCAACACAGTGCCACACAGTGTGAAAATTCCTACACTGAAGGAACCCCTAATGCAGCAAATCTGAATCTACTTCACCTACTTGATTTTTAACATACATTGTCAAGTTATTCTTTTGAATACTGAAGAAAATTACTTTTGAAGGCTACACTAATTAAATATTTGATCTCATGAAACATAAAACTGAGCAAAGAACAAGATGCATAGGACACAATTATTTTTGGACAAGATAATCACCGAAAAAAACCAAATGTGGGAAAACCGATGCAACAATTTTGAGGGTTTATTATTATGCAGGAGAAATATCTGAATACAAATCTAGGATGCTCATCTAGCAATCCTTTACTTAGAAAACACTAGCGGAAAATATGAGTGAGTTTTACCTCACTTCACCTAGTAGAATTTTGGCTAATCCAGCAACAAGACTGGCTAACCCCGACTACTTCGGCACTAGCCCTGTGTCATCCTTTTAGGCTTTGCGTTAGTGCTTTCGCTCTCTGCGTCAACTATCTCGACTGTTCTGGCAGTTCTGGCTTCTGCGTGACAGGAAACTTTCTCCTTTGCGCTGGCCCTTTTGGCTCTGCGTCAAGTCTGCGTGGGCCCAGACTGGCCCAGCGTCAACTCTCTCGGCTACTGCGTTGCCACTGCAAGCTCTCTCTGCCTCTCTATTTTGTATTCTCTGGAAATTCCTTCTCTCGGATTCTATCTGCCCCTCTGCTGCTGAATGATCACCTAGTTTGAATTTCTCAGCTTCCTAGCCCAGAAATCGAACTCAAAATCAATTCATTCTCTCTGTGTGTGTTTCCAAATGAACCCCAAGCCTCCATCTGATATTTTTCCCGTTGAGTCTTCAACGGCTGAGATTAAGTCTCTAATCAACGTCTGAGATTAAAACATGACTTGATCTTCCTTCTATATCATTCTCACCCATATTTGATTATTACCCGTTAATATTTTAATTTCCCTAAGTTTAGATTTAGGAACTCCATTAAAAATATTAACTATTTGAATAAAATACAATCCAGATGGAATTTCACCAAACGGTTTTTGGGTTCTTTAGAACTTGTGTGCCTTATCCTCTCCACCAATTTTCAAGGCTAGAGAAATTTTGATGCTACCAAAAACTAACCCTCCCTCTTAGTGAGGAAAGTGCTCTAGCAACAATGTCCACTTGCATGCTGCTCTGTTTCTAAAGCACCTCCTTTCTACATTGTTGCTTCCACCAACACTGTTCTACTGCTTCTACTATACTGTTTCCATGACACTGCCACTTCCACTACTGCATCTGTACTACAACTTCCTCTCAAACGTTGAAACTGCTATGCTACTAGCACTGCCACTGCTAACACTGCATTCAGACTGCAACTCAGTTGTTGAGAGAAGCAACTGAAAAACATCCAAAATTAGCTAAACTTAACTATGTTCAACATAATATAATGAATGTTGGAATCTGACTGCTGCGAGTCTCTGACCCTCTGAATCTTTTGTATTACTGCTGATTTCTGCACTGTGCCAACTGCACTGCTGCCAACCTTGCCTTGTGCTAATCAATCTCTGGTCCCAAGCTACTGCATTTGTCCTCCAAACAAACCACTGCACCATCTGACACTAAGCCCATCTTGCTACTCCTGAATCTTGGGCTCCTGTAGCAAGGAATTGATCCAAGAGGTGGACTACTCAAGGATCCTACCCACATGTAGTATTCCTGACTACAACTCAATATCGCCCCATTTCCCTCCTCGAGATGCGTGGGCACTCGTGGAAAACTCATCTTCGTCAATATTTTCTGGAGCAGCCTTAGGATCATGTTTCTCATCCTTATTGTCTTGCTTCAAAGGACAGTGGGATGCAAAGTGGCCCAATTTTCCACCTCTGAAACATTTCACCTTTGAAATGTTCTTCTTCCGCTTCTTCTTCTACTATCCCTTTGATGCTAGGGCTGCGTTCTCCTCCTCCTCCTCCTCCTTTGTCTTCGTGCCACTCCCACTGTTTCCATTGAGGTTGACCTTCACTAGGTCCCTCCTTAACTCCTCCTATTGAAGAGCCGCCCACATCTCCTCCCATGAAGGTAGTTTTTCCCTGCCCAATATGCTTTGGACAAAAACTTGCCATTCATCTGAGACTCCATTTAGGGCTATCCTCACCATCACAGTTGACTGGGGAGTGGACCCCACTACAGCAAGATGGTCTCTAGTGTCCTGAAGACGTTGAAGATAGAGGTTAACCCCTTCTCCTTTTTGCATCAAAGTCCGCTGCAACTTCTGCTCTAAATACATCTTCTATTGTTCGGAAGAGCCTTCATACAGTGATGAAAAGGCTTCCCACATCTCTCAGGATGTATCCTTTCCCTGCAAGTGTGAGACCACATGATCTCTAACTCTATAAAAAATGAGCCTCTTTGCCTTCCCATGCTCAACTTTTTTACTTCTTCTTTTGATTGTTGTCAGCAGGAACAACTACAACACTTTTGACGTAGGCCTCGAGATCATATTCCTCCAAAACAACTAAGATTCTGGTCTTCCATATGACATAGTTGGAGGCTCCATCCAACCTATCCTAATCTCTGAGCCCATACGATGCCATCTCACCCAATTGTCGAACTGACTCCTCTAGTCACTGCTTAGCACTGCTTAGCAAGTGAGAAATTCGAGATTTCTGGTGGAAAGTTCTCTGAGAAGAAAAATTCACCTTCTACATGTCTTCGTTCTTTCGCAGCGGATTTTTTCCTCGGCAGAAATTGCGCCCTTCAAGCACTGTGCTGAGGCTCTGCATCACTCCGTCTGCCTCTGCAAACTCATGAACTGGAAATTGTACCTATCTATCGTCTCATTCAGAGATAGATTTCCTCGGATCTGCTTCCCGGCAAGGGCTGTGCAATCCCTTCAAGGGGATTCAAATTGCTGCCAAGTGCAACTTTCGACCTCACTGCTCAATGTTGGATCTGCTCTTCCCGTTTCAAAATCAATGCTCTGATACAATGTGAAAATTCCTACAATAAAGGAACCCCTACTGTAACAAAATTGAATCTACTTCACCTACTTGATTTTTAACATACATTATCAAGTTATTCTTCTGAATGCTAAAGAAAATTACTTCTACAACCTATACTAATTAATATTTGACCTCATGAAACAGAAAATTGAGCAAAGAACAAGATACATAGGACATAGTTCTTTTTGGACAAAATAGTCTCCAGAAAAACCCAATGCGGGAAAACCGGTGCAACAGTTGTGAGGGTCTATTATTATGTAGGAGAAATATCTGAATACAAATCTAGGATGCTCATCTAGCAATCCTTTACAGAGAAAATACTGGCGGAAAATCTGCGTGAGTTTTACCTCACTTCACCCGATAGAATTCCGGTTAATCCAGCAACAAGACTGGCTAACCTCGACTACTTCTCAGTTGGCCCTGCATCAGCCTTTCAGGCTCTACATCAGCCCTGTGTCAGTTCTTCCACTCTCTGCGTCAATTATCTCGGCTATTCTGGCAGTTCTCGGCATTTTCAGCGTCTGCGTGGCAGAAAATTTTCTCCTCTGCACTGTCCCTTTTGGCTCTGCGTCAAGGCTGCATGGGCCTAGACTGGACCAGTGTCAGCTCTCCCGGCTACTACGTTGCCACTGCAAGCTCTCTCCGCTTCTTTGTTCTATATTCTCCAGAAAGTCCTCTCGGATACTCTCTGCCCCTCTACTGCTGAATGATCACCTAGCTCGAATTTCTTTGTTTCCTAGCCCCAGAAATCGAACTCTAGATCAATTCATTCTCTCCAAATGAACCCCAAGCCTCCATCTTATACTTTTCTTGTTGAGTCTTCAATGACCAAGATTAAGTCTCTAATCAATGGCTAAGATTAAAACATGACTTGACCGCCTTCTAGATCATTCTCACCCATATTTTGATTAATACCCATTAATATTTTAATTTACCTAAGTTTAGACTTAGGAAATCCATTAAAAATATTAATTATTTTAATAAAATATAATTTGGGTGGTGTTTCACCAAATGGTTTCTAGGTTATTTATAACTCATGTGCCTTATCCTCTCCACCAATTTTCAAGGCTAGAGCACTTCCGATGCTACCAAAAACTAACACACAGAGGCAATGCAGAGCTTTAGAGTGAGTTCGGAATCCAATGAGTAGAGTCGAGATCTAGTGCCAAAAGTCGAGGTGTGAGACTGGAGGGCCAGAAGGTCGAATTTCTAGACAATAGGAGATCAGTAGAGGAGGTGATGCAGAGTCGAGCCAGTGTGACGCAGATTTACGTAGGATTGATGTAGAAGTTGCGCAGAGGCAGAGTGGGGCTAGCCAGCCAACCCTTGATCAGTGTCGGATCTCCCAACTCAGTGTGAGATTTTTCTCACTAACTCTTTCCCAGTTTTTCTCTATATCAGATAGCAAATTTGCGCATCCAATGATTTGTACTCAGAAACTACTGCATAATAATAAAACCCTCAATTGCTGCACCAGTTTTCCCACATTAGGTTTTTCCGGGGACATTGTCCAAAAACAACTGTGTATATGTGTTTGTTTATTCCTCTCCAGTGAAGTATTTATTTTCCGCAGTATTTTATTTTCTGTACGCTGCAATGTATGTATTTTAGTATTTTCTGTAGAACACTGTAAGTAACTTGTTCAAGTAATTTAACAAGTAGGAGAAATATTGTATAGAGAAGTCTTTCAAATTAATCACATTGTAAGGATTGGGTCAAGGTTTCGAACCAACTAATTTGGTTCATCCTCAGGACTGAGGAGAAATATTATCAGTTTTTTGCAGTAGGAATCAAGTAACTGATTTCTCACAATTCAGGTTCATGGGAAGCTAGATGAGAATACTAGGAGAGACCTCTGGAGGAGGAAGTTGTGCTTCACTTATCAGGAGCCATAGGAACCAGGGCATCAGTGCCCCAAGGGCAACGCCCACTGTATAGAAGTATTATCAACAACGAGCTAGAGGATGATGCTAAGCAGGAGGCAAATAGAGGAGATGGTAAGATGAAAACTATTGGAGGTGGTGGAGGAGGTCCACCAACCCTGCCTGGAGGAGACCCTTTCCAACCCACTAGAGGATTCATTGCTTCACTAAGGGGAGTACCCAAGTATTTTACATTGAGGATTAGAGACATATTGCAGGGACATCGCGTGGCAGTGTTGGTGGAGCGTGGGGCTACCCACAACTTTATTGATACGCAAAGGGTTTTTCAGTTCTAGTATCGAGAGACAGGACCATGCAATGTACCATATATGTCACTAGTCTGATAGTGACTATGGGAAATTATTTAGTGATTGATCATTTGTTTGTGGTCGATGTGCCGGATAAAAATGTGGTAATGGTGTCCAGTGTCTCTATTCCTTGGGGCGAGTCACTACTAATTGGAGGAAGCTAAAGATGGAGTTCATGGGACTAGATGGGAAGCTACTGTTGTCGAGGGAAATGCATTCATACCCACTATAGATAGTGTCAGTGTATCAAATGGAGGATGACCTATGACATGGAGATATAGAGTGGGCAGTGGAGCTGAGGGTCTCAGAGCCAGGGACTTAGCTGTGACCACTGCATCCCAACTTTCAAGCGATATTAGATAGGTACCCAGTAGTCTTTGGAGACATCCCTCCAAGACGACTACCAGATAGGGGATTTGAGCACACGATTGAGTTAGAGGAGGGAGCAAATGCGGTCATTACCACACCTTACAGACATCCCAAGGATTATCGTGATGATATTGAAAGGGCCATACGTGAGGTGTTGGCTTTGGGGCACATTAGGCCCTTCGCTTCTTCGGTGTTGTTGGCGAAGAACAAGAATGGGACCCTCTGCATGTACGTTGATTATAGTTCCCTGAATAAGAAGACATTGAAGAAATAGTACCCGATTGCACGAACATATGAGTTGATAGATGAGCTTAGAGGAGCTAAATCAGATTTGGGTGTGAGAGAAAGATATTTCGAAGATAGCTTTCTGGTGCCGCTATGGGCACTTTGAGTTCTTGGTGATGCCCTTCAGGTTAACCAATGCCCCAACTAACTTCTTGTCTTGCATGAACCATGTGTTCCTCAAGCAACTTCGTAGATTTGTGTTGGTATTCTTTGATGACATCTTGATTTACAACAGGACTTGGGAGGATCACCTGAGGCACTTGGAGGAGGTTGTACTTTTCCTTGAGGAGCAGCAGTTGTACGCCAAGGTGTTGAAATGCGAGTTTGGACTAACAAAGATCTACCTTGGCCATGTGATCAACGAGGATGGGATACGTATACAACGAGAGAAGATCGGAACCATTTTGGATTGGCCTATGCCACAGAATGTGACAGAGCTGCAAAGAGTTTTGGAAATTTGCACCTACTACAGGAAGTTTGTGAGGGGACTTTCACAGTTGGTAGAACCCTCCTAGATTTGACCAAGAAAGGGGCTTCGAGTGAACTGATGTGGCACAGGAGGCCTTTAAGCACCTTAATAATGTTATGAGTAATTCCCTGGTGTTAGCCTTGCTAGATTTTACACAACCCTTTGTCCTGGAGTGTGACGTGCCCAAAGAGGGCATTGAGGTTGTTTTTGTAATATTCCTAATTAGCCATGGCTAATTGGAATATTCGATTTTGCTCAATTTTTCCTTCTATAGTTAGTTATGAATAAAAAGGTGAGTAAAGGGTGACATAACTCACTTTTAGAATAAAGTCACTCCCTAGTAGCACAATGTTGTGACTTAAAGGTAAGCCAACGGGGCCAAACGGGGACACAGAGATGGAGCCCACGCAGACACTTGGAGGGACTACACAAAAAGAAAGAAACACATGGCAAGAGAGGAATTACGTTGAAGGAGGTGGGCCTTGGGATTGAGAGAGGCAAATGCTATAAAGGAGAGAGGAGCCTCCTCATTTTGGCATTGGATTATGTGCATTTGAGCTAGTCACTTCGACTTAGAGCACGCTGGCTGTTTAGCTAGTCTACAGCACTGTTTAGTGCATTGAGTGTCTCTGTTCGGAGATCTCACCCTTAGCCCCGGGGGACTTCAAGTGCCTGCTCGGGCAAGGTATTTCCATCAGTATTTTTGCAGTAGTTTCATCAATGTTTTGGCAGGAGGATTGAGCATCTTGGATGACTGCGCAGTCTTGAGAAGGATGACGCAGTTCTTTCTGGCAGGAGTTCTAGATTGAGGTTTTGCAGGGGATTTGTGCTAGGAGATTCAGCAGGGGATCAACCCTTGCATATTGGAGGATTTTGGCTGAGTTTCAGGCAGAGTTTTGGTGGGCTTATTTCAGTGGCAGTGCAGAGCCTTGAGGGATTGCGTGGGTCCTCAAAGGGGCGATTTTCGGGGATCGACCATTTCAGAAAAGCTTTCTAGGTTTCTTGAGTAGAGTCTGATTCCAGAGTTTCAGCTTTTTCTGAGGAGGGGAACAACCCTAAATCCTCATTTGATTTCCAACAGCAGCAGTAGCACAACAGTTTTCCAGCAGCTTGGACGCAGTTCAGAGAGAGGCTATTCCTTTGCTATTCCGAGTGTATTTCTTCACTTTCCTTGTGCAAGTCGAGGTGCCATCTTTCTGATCACCTCCTGTACTCATTCTTTTACTCAGTATAATAAAATGGCTTAGCATTTCTCGCTGCATTTCTTGAGTATCTGCTTATATTTCATGTTTACATTATTATATGTTGCATCACTGTTATTTTTATCATTTTGAGCTTCTCGGTTATTATATCATTTGTATGTACTTGGTTGGAGTTTTGCTGGGGTTTGAGGAATATTCCTAAAAGGGACATTACAGTGGTATCAGAGCATAAATCTGGCTCAGCCTGTGGAGCTAGCAATCTATGACACTGGGGGAAAAACCCTACATCTGTTACAGATGTAGGAGATACAGAGACACTGGGCGTAGGTTGGAGAATACCTATAGAGAGGGAGACTATGTTCTGGTGGTGGACACAAAACAGAAGGAGCCCGTGGTGGACGCAGAACAGAAGGAGCCTGTAGTGGATGCAGAGCAGGAGGATCCGATGGCAAATGAGGACGGGAAGAGATTTGCAAACATGCTCCTCAAATCAGTGCAGGATCTATCGAGGCAGAATGAGGTGATGGGGCAGAGATTCACAGCAGTGGAGGCGAGCCCACGGGTTTTCCAGGTTGGTGATGGATCGGGTGCATCCCACCATTTGCCAGAGCAGCATGATACTACCCAGCAGGTGGCCTCACATGCCCCTACACGCTCTACCATTCCCACTTTCTTAGGAGCAGACACGGGGCTGGAGCCCAACAGCAGGCAGAGCCCATTCATATGGGCGATTATTTTGCAGAGTACCAGGCCTATGGGTAGGAGTTTAGGGAGGCCCTCTCATTCAGAGACTTTGTTCAACTCCAGCGGGATAGTAGACCCCGCGACCACCACAGAGGATACTGGCATTATCATGATGGTGACACCCACCGTGTAGCTAGTAGATTCCACTTGCCTATGTTTGATGGTTCATCAAATAGTTCGACAAAGTCTTAGGTGGAGAAGCTGGACATTTACTTCCAACCTAACCAGATGTCGGAGATAGAGGCCATGAATGTGGCGACATTACATTTGGATGGTGAGGCCCAAGATTGGTGGTTCCATGGGGTGGTTACACTCGGACACTCCACAGTGATGACATATGCCGAGTTCACCAGGAGATTGATAGAGAGAATCGACCGAAGGGATCCAGAGCAACACCTTGTTGAGTTGACAAGGCTCAAACAGACCGGGAGCCCAAAAACCTACATTGCAGATTTCTTGAGGGTTTCAGTGATGGTGCCAGATCTATCCACGGCAAGGAGGATCTACATGTACGTTGAGGGGTTAGCAGAGCCACTTCGAGGTTTAGTCCGATCCACTAGACCAGCCACACTCCAGGATGTTATTAGCAGGACCCGGGATTTACAGGATGTCTTATCCAGGACCCGGACACCTTACCCACAGAGACAGAGTTTCTAGTCTAAGGGGAAGGATGTGAGGATTCCGTCGCCAAAGGGGAATCCAGGACGGACGCAGATTGACGATGATGCCAGGAGGGAGTTGAAGAAGAAGCGGTTGTGCTTTACCTGTCAGGAGCCGTGGGTATTGGGACATAGATGTGTTGTTGGCAAAGCATATTTTATTGAGGTCTTCTCCGAGAGTAACGGGAAAGAGGATGAGAAGGATGATGTGGAGGCAGGAGATAGTCATGCCATGCAGGGTCCTTTGCCACCTTCACCGCCAGCAGCAGGTGGTGTAGCTTTTGCACCTACCAGAGGGGCCCTTGCAGCATTGCGAGGAGTTCCCAAGTATTCAACGCTGTGTGTACGAGGGACAGTACGTGGCCAGTGAGTATCAGTTTTGGTTGATAGTGGGGCAACCCACAACTTCATCGATGCACAGATGGTTGAGCGGAGAGGTATATAGACATAGAGCTTTAATGGGTTTTCAATTTTGGTCCCAGGAGATCAGACCATGATGTGTGCTCGTTATGTTCTAGAGCTATCAATGACGATGGGCACCTATACATTGACTGACCACTTTTTCGTGGTGGATATTCTTGACACCAACATGATACTGGGTGTTCAGTGGCTTATCACTCTAGGGAAGGTCACGACAGATTGGAAGACCCTAGAGATGGAGTGGGATGATGAGAAGACAGGGTGGCATGAGAAGATACGGGGACAACACACATATCTGCCTCAGACTGTTTCGGCTCATCGGATGGAGGCAGTCTTCTGGAAGGGAGACGTGGAGTGGGCAATTGAGCTGTGTGCATCAGAGGCAGGGACTACAGGGCAGATGGTACATCCAGAGATATAGTCCATCCTTGACCGGTATGCCATAGTGTTTGGGGAGATACCGCCGGGATAGCCACTAGACCGGAGGTTTGAGCACACCATTGAGCTTGAACAGGGCATAAAAACAGTGATTACTAACGCCCTATAGTCATCCCAAGGCCTATCAGGATGAGATTGAGTGGGCCATTCAGGAGTTGTTGGCTCTTGGGCACATTCGGCCGAGCACAAGTCCTTTGCTTCTTCCGTGGTGTTGGTGAAGAAGAAGGACGACACATTGAGGATGTGCATTGACTATAGGACACTGAACAAGAAGACACTAAAGAACAGGTACCCCATACCCAGGATTGATGAGATGATGGATGAGTTGAGAGGAGCACGGTTCTTCTCGAAGGTTGATTTGAGATCTGGGTACCATCAGATTCGCGTGAGGGAGCAGGACATTCCCAAGACCGCCTTCAGGTGTCACTATGGGCACTTCGAGTTCTTGGTGATGCCCTTTGGGCTAACCAACACCCCCACTACATTTCAGTCCTGCATGAATCACATATTTCGTAGTCACTTGAGGAAGTTTGTGTTGGTATTCTTTGACAATATCCTCATTTACAGCAAGACTTGGGAGGAGCATCTCCAGCACATTGAGACAGTGTTGCGCATCTTGCAGGAGCAGCGGTTCTAGGCCAAGCTCTCCAAGTGCGAGTTTGGGTTGACAACAATGTTGTACTTGGGACACATCATAGGGGTGGACGGAGTGAGGGTCCATGAGGAGAAGATCAGGGCCATCAGAGATTGGCCGGAGCCGAGGAACGTGACAAAACTTCGGGGATTCATTGGCATTTGTACTTACTACCGGAAGTTCGTCAAGAGTTTCTCACAACTTCCTGCACCCCTGATAGATCTAACGAGGAAGGGGTCATTCAATTGGTCAGATACAGTGCAGTGAGCCTATTACAGGCTCAAGGAGGTTATGAGTAGCTGCCCAGTGCTTGCATTGCTAGATTTTACGCAGCCATTTGTTTTGGAGTGTGATGCGTCGGAAGAGGGGATCGGCGTAGTATTTATGCAGGGAGGTCACCCTATAGCCTATGAGAGTCGGAAGCTCCTTCCGCACGAGAGGCTGTATTCTATATACGACAAGGAGATGCTGGCCATCATGCATGCATTAGCCAAGTTCTGGCAGTATTTAGTGGGTAACAGGTTTAGGGTGAGGACTGATCACAACAGCCTCAGGTTCTTTTTGGAGCAGAAGCAGCTATAGGAGAGGCAGCAGAAGTGGATTAGTAAGATCCAAGCATATGACTTTGACATTGAGTATGTCAAGGGTAAGAACAACGTGGTAGCAGATGCCCTTTCACATAGAGCAGACACGTTGTCTTTTATGAGCTTGGACATAGATTGGAGGGCTCGACTCTTAGTAGAGAACTCCAAGGACAGGTTTGCATGTGAGATTCTGGATGGGTAGGTGGCGGATGACAGGTACAGGGTGGTCGATGAGATCATCTACTACAGCGATAGGATCTTCTTGACTGAGGGATCTCAGCTCAAGAAGAAGATACTTCGGGCTTCACATGATTCACCATTGGCTAGCCATCAGGGGTTTACCAAAACCTACAGGCCCATTAGAGAGAGGTTCTCATGGAAGGGCCTCAAGGAGGACGTACTCCATCATATCCGGAAGTGAGATGTTTTCTAGAGGAACAAGGGGGAGATGAGCCATCCCGCAGATTTATTGCAGCCTCTTCCCATTCCGGAGGGGAAATGGGAGTGTATTTCAATGGAATTCATCACAGGGTTGCCCGTGGTACAAGGAAAGGATTGTATCTTTGTCGTCGTTGATCGACTGACAAAGTACGCACATTTTTTTGCCATATCTGCACACTACACAGCAGCACAGGTGGCCGAGCTGTTCTTCAGAGAGGTCTTCAGGCTACATGGTCTTCCTAAGACCATCATCAGTGACAGGGACAACTGTTTCATGGGCGGGTTCTAGCAGGAGCTTTTCCGGTTGATGGGGACGAAGTTGACACCGAGTACCAGTTATCACCCACAGACGGATGGGCAGACAGAGATAGTTAACAAGTGGCTGGAGTGCTACTTGCGTAACTATGTCAGTGGGCAGCAGCGAGCATGGCTGAAGTGGTTGCATCTAGGGGAGTATTGCTACAACACTACACATCACATGTCCATTAGTATGTCACCATTCTATGCTTTGTATGGATGTCATCCTTTGTCTTTTGCTGATGTGATGTTTGGTGATAGCAAGGCTCCGAGAGCTAAGATTTGGATCCAAGAGAGTTAAGATATTCTCTGAGCTCTCAAGGACAATATGGCTACAACGCAGAACCAACAAAAACTATATGCTAACAGGGGTCGGGTGGAGAGCCAGTTTGAGGTAGGGGACTTGGTCTACCTACGATTACAGCCATACCGACAGTCGTCATTGAAGCAGAAGGGGGTTGAGAAGTTCAAGTCCCGCTTTTATGGACCATACAAGGTGATACGTAGGATTGGACAGGTTGCATATGAGTTGGAGCTGCCCCAAGGCAGCAAGATTCATAATGTTTTTCATGTATCATGCCTGAAGAAGACATTGGGGCAGTAGGTGACAATGACAGATAAGCTACCACCCATAGATGATGAGGGGCATTTGGTGTTTAGCCAGAGGCTATTATTGATACCAGGGAGAGGCAGTTGCGAAGCAGGATGGTCCAGGAATTCTTGGTGAGGTGGAATAATTTACCGGATGAGGATGCCACTTGGGAGAGCGAGAAAATTTTGCAGCATCCATCACTTCAGTTGCTTGAGGACAAGCAACATTTTGGCGGGGGAGACTGTAATATTCCTAATTAGCCATGGCTAATTGGAATATTCGATTTTGCTCAATTTTGCCTTCTATAGTTAGTTATGAATAAAAAGGTGAGTAAAGGGTGACATAACTCACTTTTAGAATAAAGTCACTCCTTAGTAGCACAACGTTGTGACTTAAAGGTAAGCCAATGGGGCCAAACGGGGACACAGAGATGGAGCCCGCGCAGACACTTGGAGGGATTGCACAGAAAGAAAGAAACACATGGCAAGAGAGGAATTACGTTGGAGGAGGTGGGCCTTGGGATTGAGAGAGGCAAACGCTATAAAGGAGAGAGGAGCCTCCTCATTTTGGCATTGGATTATGTGCATTTGAGCTAGTCACTTCGACTTAGAGCACGCTGGCTGTTTAGCTAGTCTGCAACACTGTTTAGTGCATTGAGTGTCTCCGTTCGAAGATCTCACCCTTAGCCATGGGGGACTTCGAGTGCCTACTCGGGAAAGGTATTTCCATCAGTATTCTTGCAGTAGTTTCATCAATGTTTTGGTAGGAGGATTGAGCATCTTGGATGACTGCGCAGTCTTGAGAAGGATGACGCAATTTTTTTTGGCAGGAGTTCTGGATTGAGGTTTTGCAGGGGGATTTGTGCTAGGAGATTGAGCAGGGGATCAGCCCTTGCATATTGGAGGATTTTGGTTGAGTTTCAGGCAAATTTTTGGTGGGCTTATTTCAGTGGCAGCGCAAATCCTTGAGGGATTGCGTGGGTCCTCAAGGGGGAAATTTTCGGGGGTCGGTCATTTCAGAAAAGCTTTTTGGTTTTTTCTGGGTTTCTTGAGTAGAGTCTGATTCCAGAGTTTCAATTTTTTTTGAGGAGGGGAACAGCCCCAAATCCTCATTTGATTTCTAGCAGCCGCAGCACGACAGTTTTCCAACAGCTTGGACGCAGTTCAGAGAGAGGCTATTCCTTTTCTATTCTGAGTGTATTTCTTCACTTGCCTTGGGAAAGTCGAGGTGCTATCTTTCTAATCACCTCCTATAATTCTATTACTCAGTATAATAAAATGGCTTAGCATTTCTCGCTGCATTTCTTGAGTATCTGCTTATATTTCATGTTTACATTATTATATTTTGCACCTCTGTTATTTCTATCATTTTGAGCTTCCCATTTATTATATCATTTGTACATACTTGGTTGGAGTTTTGCTGGGGCTTGAGGAATATTCCTAAAAGGGATATTACAGTTTTGATGTAGGGAGGCCACCCAATAGCTTTTGAGAGCCAGAAGCTCCTTCCGCATGAGAGTTTTTATGCTATATATGACAAGGAGATGTTGGCCATTATGCATGCACTGGCCAAGTTTTGACAGTACTTGGTGGGAAACAAATTCAGAGTGAAGACTGACCATAACAGTCTTCGATTCTTTTTGGAGCAAAAGGAGCTCAATCAAAGGAAACAAAAGTCGGTCAGCAAGATCCAAGCCTATGACTTTGATATAGAGTATGTCAAGGGAAAGCCGAACGTAGTAGCTAATTCTCTATCTAGGAGGCCCATGACACTCTCCCTTATGAATATTTTTCAAGATTGGAGAGTGCGGTTGCTAGTAGAGTACTCCAAGGACAGGTAGACTTCTGAGATCTTGGATGACACTTATGAGGATGATAGCTACAGAGTGATAAACGATGTGATCTATTACAATGGGAGGATATACTTGGTACCAGGTTCACAGTTGAGAGAGAGGATCATGCAGGAAACACATGACTCCCCTTTAGCAGGGATCAAGGATTCCTCAAGACTTACTGTGTTATCTGGGAATGCTTTATTTGGAGGGGTCTCAAGGGAGATGTTTTGAGACACGTACAAGAGTGTGATGTCTATTAGAGGAACACAGGGGAGTTTACACATCCAGCAGGTCTACTTCAGCCTCTCCCTATTCCTGAGGGGAAGTGGGAGAACATATCCATGGACTTCATGTGATATTCCTCATTAGCCATGGCTAATTGGAATATTCGATCTTTGCTCAATTTTTTCCTTCTATGGTTAATTATGAATAAAAAGGTGAGTAAAGGGTGACATAACTCACTTTTAGAATAAATTCACTCCCTAGTAGCACAACGTTGTAACTTAAAGGGGAGCCAAGGGGGCCAAAGGACCACGTAGAGGAGGGGCCCACGTAGACACTTGGAGGGACTGCGCAGATGGATAGGAACACGTGGCAAGAGGGAGGCTACATTGGAGAAGGTTGGCTGGGGTTTGAGAGGGGCCAACACTATAAAGGAGAGAGTAGCCTCCTCATTTTGGCATTCAATTATGTGCATTTGAGCTAGTCACTTCAACTTAGAGCACGTTGGTTGTTTAGCTAGTCTGCAGCACTGTTTAGTGCATCAAGTGTCTCCGTTCGGAGATCTCACCCTTAGCCCCGGGGGACTTCAAGTGCCTGCTCGGGAAAGGTAGTTCCATTAGTATTTTACAGTAGTTTGCAGGAGGATTGAGCACTTTGGATGAGTACACAGTCTTGAGAGGGATGACACAGTTCTTTCTGGCAGGAGTTCTGGATTGAGGGTTTGTGGAGGATTTGAGCTGGGAGTTTGAGCAGGGGATCAACCCTTGCATATTGGAGGATTTTGGCAGAGTTTCAGGAAAAGTTATGGATGTTTTTCTTCAGTGGCAGCGTGGAGCATTGAGGGACTGCGCAGATCCCTAAGGGGGTGAATTTTTGGGGGTTGGCCATTTCAGAAAAGCTTTCTGGGTTTTTCTGGGTTTATTGAGTAGAGGCGGATTCCAGCGTTTTAGCATTTTATGAGGTGGGGAACAGCCCCAAATCCTCATTTGATTCCAGCAGCAACACTGCAGTTCTCCAACAGCTTGGACGCAGTTCAGAGAGGAGCCATTTCTTTGCTATTCTAAGTGCATTTCTTCACTTGCCTTGAGCAAGTCGAGGTGCCACCTTGCTGATCATCTCTTGTACTCATTTCATTTCTCAGTATAATAAAATGGCTTAGCGTTTCTCGCTGCATTTCTTGAGTATTTGTTATATTTTATGTATGCATCATTGTTTGTTGTACTACTATTATTATATCTCTGTGAGTTTCTCGGCTACTATACCACTTGTGCGTTTTTCTGGTTGGGGTTTTTGTTGGGGTTTGAGGAATATTCCTGGAAAGAGATATTACAGTGGTATCATAGCATAGATCTGGCCCAGCCTGTGGAGCTAGCAATCTATGACACCGAGGGAAAGCCCTACATCTATTACAGAGGTAGGAGATACAGAGCCACTGGGCATAGGTTGGAGAACACCTACAGAGAGGGAGACTGTGTTCCTATGGTGGACGCAGAACAAGAGGAGCCTGTGGTGGACGCAGAACAGAAGAAGCTTATGGTGGGTGCAGAGCAGGAGGATCCGATGGCAGACGAGGACGGGAAGAGATTTGCGGATATGCTTGTCAAATCAGTGCAGGATCTGTCGAGGCAAATTGACGTGATGGGGCAGAGATTCACGACAATAGAGGCTAGACAGCGTGAGAGCCCACGGGTTTTCCAGGTTGGTGAGGGATCAGGTGCATCCCACCATTTGCTAGAGCAACGTGATATTACGTAGCAGGTGGCCTCACATGCCCCTACACGCTCTACCATGCCCACTTTCTTAGGAGCAGACATGGGGGCTGGAGCCCAGCAGGAGGCAGAGCCTAGTCATATGGGCGATTATTTTGCAGAGTACCAGGCCTATGTGCAGGAGTTCAGGGATGCTCTCTCATTCATAGACTTTGTTCATCTCCAACGAGATAGTAGACTCTGTGACCATTACAAAGGATACCGGCATTATCATGATGGTGACACCCACGCGCAGCTAGTAGATTCCACTTGCATACATTTGATGGTTCATCAAACAGTTTGGCAAAGTCTTGGGTGGAAAAGCTAGACATTTATTTCTAGCTTAACCAGATGTTGGAGACAAAGGCCATCAAGGTGGCGACATTACATTTGGATGGTGAGGCCGAAGATTGGTGGTTTCATGGGATGGTTACACTCGGACACTCCACAGTGACAACATATGCCGAGTTCACCAGGAGATTGATAGAGAGATTTGACTAGAGATATCCAGAGCAGCATTTTTTTGAGCTGACGAGGCTCAAACAGACTGGGAGCCCAGAGACTTACATTGTTGTTTTCTTGAGGGTTTCAGTGATGGTGCCAGATCTATCCACGGCACAGAGGATCTATATGTGCGTTGAGGGGTTAGCAGATCCACTTTGAGGTTTAGTCTGATCCACTAGACCAGCCACACTCCAGGATGCTATTAGTAGGACCCGAGATTTACAAGATGTCTTACCCAGGGCCCGGACACCTTGCCCCCAAAGACAGACTTTCCAGTCTAAGGGGAAGGATATGAGGATTCCGCCTCCAAAGGGGAATCAAGGACGAGCGCAGATTGACGATAATGCTAGGAGGGAGCTAAAGAAGAAGCGGTTGTGCTTTACCTGTCAGGAGCCGTGGGCACCAGGACATAGATGTGCTGCTGGCAAAGCACATTTTATTGAGGTCTTCTCTAAGAGGAGCGGGGAAGAGGATGAGGAGGATGATGTGGAGGCATGAGATAGTCATGCCGTGCAGGGTCCTTTGCCACCTCCACTGCCAGCAGCAGGAGGTGCAACTTTCGCACCTACTGGAGGGACCCTTGTAGCATTGCGAGGAGTTCCCAAGTACTTGACACTACGTGTATGGGGGACAGAACGTGGCCAGCGAGTATCAGTTTTGGTTGACAGTGGGGCAACCCACAACTTCATCGATGCATAGATGGTTGAGCGGAGAGGCATACAGACAGAGAGCTTCGATGGGTTTTCAGTTTTGGTCCCAGGAGATCAGACCATGATGTGTGCTCATTATGTTCTAGAGCTATCAGTGACAATGGGAACCTACACACTGACTGACCACTTTTTCGTAGTCGATATTCCGAACACCAACGTGATACTAGGTGTTCAGTGGCTTATCACTCTAGGGAAGGTCACGAGAGATTGGAAGACCCTAGAGATGGATTGGGATGATGAGAAGACAGGGAGGCATGAGAAGATACGACGACAGCACACATATCCGCCTCAGACTGTTTTGGCTCATCAGATGGAGGCAATCTTCCGGAAGGGAGACATAGAGTCGGCAATGGAGCTATGTGCATCAGAGGCAGGGACTACAGGGTAGACAGTACATCCAGAGATATAGTCCATCCTTGACCAATATGCCATAGTGTTTGGGGAGATTCTGCCAGGATACCCACCAGACCGAGGGTTTGAGCATACCATTGAGCTTGAGCAGGGTATACAGGCAGTGATTACTACCCCCTATAGGCATCCCAAGGCCTGTCGGGATGAGATTGAGCAGTCCATTCAGGAGTTGTTGGCTCTTGGGCACATTCGGCCGAGCATGAGTCCTTTTGCTTCTTCCGTGGTGCTGGTGAAGAAGAAGTACGACACATTGAGGATGTGCATTGACTACAGGGCCCTGAACAAGAAGACACTGAAGAACAGGTACCCCATACCCAGTATCGACGAGTTGATGGATGAGTTGATAAGAGCACAGTTCTTCTCAAAGATTGATTTGAGATCTGGGTACCATCAGATTTGCGTGAAGGAGCAGGACATTCCCAAGACCACCTTTAAGTGCCACTATGGGCACTTTGAGTTCTTGGTGATGCCCTTTGGGCTAACCAACACCCCTGCTACATTTCAGTCCTGCATGAATCTCATCTTCCGTAGTCACTTGAGGAAGTTTTTGTTGGTATTCTTTGATGATATCCTCATTTACAACAGGACTTGGGAGGAGCATCTCCAGCACATTGAAACAATGTTGCGTATCTTGCAGGAGCAGCAGTTCTATGCCAAGCTCTCCAAGTGTGAGTTTGGGTTGACAGAGATGTTGTACTTGGGACACATCATAGGGCTGGACGGAGTGAGAGTCCATGAGGAGAAGATCAGGGCCATCAGAGAATGGCTAGAGCCGAGGAACGTGACAGAACTCTGAGGATTCGTTGGCATTTGTACTTGCTATCGGAAGTTCGTCAAGAGTTTCTCACAGCTTGCTACACCCCTAACAGAGTTGATGAGGAAGGGGGCATTCAGTTGGTCAGATACAGCACAGCTAGCCTTCGACAGGCTCAAGGAAGTTATGAGCAACTGCCCAATGCTTGCATTGCCAAATTTTACGCAGCCATTTGTTTTGGAGTGTGATGCGTCGGGAGAGGGGATCGACGCAGTATTGATGCAGGGAGGTCACCCTATATGCTATGAGAGCTGGAAGATCCTTCCGTACGAGAGGTTGTATTCTATATACGACAAGGAGATGCTAGCCATCATGCATGCATTGGCCAAGTTCTGGCAGTATTTAGTGTGTAACAAGTTCAGGGTGAGGACTGATCACAATAGCCTCAAATTCTTTTTGGAATAGAAGCAGCTACAGGAGAGGCAGCAAAAGTGGATCAGTAAGATCCAAGCATATGACTTTGACATTGAGTATGTCAAGGTTAAGAACAATGTGGTAGCAGATGCCCTTTCACGTAGACCAGCCGCGTTGTCTCTTATGAGCTTGGACATAGACTGGAGGGCACGACTCTTAGTGAAGTACTCCAAGGATAGATTTGCATGTGAGGTTCTAGATGGGCAGGTGGCGGATGACAGGTACAGGGTGGTCGATGAGATCATCTACTACAAGGACCGGATCTTCTTGACTAAGGGGTCTCAGCTCAAGAAGAAGATACTTCAGGCATCACATGATTCACCATTGGTCGGCCATCAGGGGTTTACCAAAACCTATAGGGCCATTAGAGAGAGGTTTTCATGGAAGGGCCTCAAGGAGGACGTACTCCAGCATGTCCGGGAGTGCGATATTTTCCAGAGGAACAAGGGGGAGATGAGCCATCTCGTAGGATTATTGCAACCTCTTCCCATTCCGAAGGGGAAATGGGAGTTTATTTCGATGGACTTCATCACAGGGTTGCCCGTGGTACAGGGCAAGGATTGCATCTTTGTCATCGTTGATCGACTGACAAAGTACGCACATTTTTTTCGCCATATCCGCACACTACACAACAGCGCAAGTGGCTGAGCTATTCTTCAAAGAGGTCTTCAGGCTACATGGTCTTCCTAAGACCATTACCAGTGATAGGGACAGTCGTTTCATGGGAGGGTTTTGGCAGGAGCTTTTGCAGCTAGTGGGGACGGAATTGACACCGAGTAGCAGCTATCACCCACAGACAGATGGATAGACAGAGATAGTTAACAAGTGGCTGGAGGGCTACTTGCGTAACTATGTCAGTGGGCAGCAGAGCATGGTTGAAGTGGCTACATCTGGGGGAGTACTGCTACAACACTACACATCACATGTCCATTGGTATGTCACCATTCTATGCTTTTTATGGGTATCATCCTTTATCTTTTGTTGACGTGATGTTTAGTGATAGCAAGGCTCCTAGAGCAAAGATTTGGATCCAAGAGAGTCAGGATATTCTCCGAGCTCTCAAGGACAACATGGCTACAACGCAGAACTAGCAGACATTGTATGCTGATAGAGGTCAGGTGGAGAGACAGTTTGAGGTAGGGGACATGATCTACCTCTAATTACAGCCATACCGACAGTTGTCACTGAAGCAAAAGGGGGCTGAGAAACTCAAGCGCCGCTTTTATGGGCCATATAGGGTGATACGCAGGATTAGACAGGTTGCATATGAGTTGGAGCTGCCCCAAGGCAGCAAGATTCATAACGTTTTTCATGTATCATGCCTGAAGAAGGCATTAGGGCAGCAGGTGACTGTGACGTATGAGCTACCACCCATGGATGATGAGGGGCATTTGGTTTTGGAGCTAGAGGCTATCATTGATACCAGGGAGAGGTAGTGACGGAGTAGGACAGTCCGAGAATTCTTGGTGAGGTGGAATAATTTGCCAGATGAGGATGCCACTTGGGAGAGCGAGAAAATTTTGCAACATCCATCACTTTATTTGCTTGAGGACAAGTAACATTTTTCCGGGGGAGACTGTGATATTCCTAATTAGCCATGGCTAATTGGAATATTTGATTTTTGCTCAATTTTTGCCTTCTATAGTTAGTTATGAATAAAAAGGTGAGTAAATGGTGACATAATTCACTTTTAGAATAAATTCAATCCCTAGTAGCACAACATTGTAACTTAAAGGGGAGCCAAGGGGGCTAAAGGAGCACGTAGAGGAGGGGCCCACGTAGACACTTGGAGGGACTGCACAGATGGATAGGAACACGTGGCAAGAGGGAGGCTACATTGGAGAAGGTTGGCTGGGGTTTGAGAGGGGCCAACGCTATAAAGGAGAGAGGAGCCTCCTCATTTTGGCATTTGATTATGTGCATTTGAGCTAGTCACTTCGACATAGAGCACGCTCGCTGTTTAGCTAGTCTGCAGCACTGTTTAGTGCATCGAGTGTCTCCGTTCAGAGATCTCACCCTTACCCCAGGGGATTTGAGTGCCTGCTCAGGCAAGGTAGTTCCATCAGTATTTTACAGCAGTTTCATCAGTAGTTTGCAGGAGGATTGAGCACTTTGGATGACTGCGTAGTCTTGAGAGGGATGATGCAGTTCTTTCTGGCAGGAGTTCTGGAATGAGGGTTTGTGGAGGATTTGAGCTGGGAGTTTGAGCAAGGGATCAGCCCTTGCATATTGGAGGATTTTGGCAGAGTTTTAGACAGAGTTATGGAGGGTTTTCTTCAGTGGTAGCGCACAGCATTGAGGGACTGCTCAAATCCCCAAGGGGGTGATTTTTGGGGGCCGGCCATTTCAGAAAAGCTTTCTGGGTTTTTTTGGGTTTATTGAGTAGAGGCGGATTCAAAGTTTTAGCGTTTTCTGGGGTGGGGAACAACCCCAAATCTTCATTTGATTCCAGTAGCAGCACTGCAGTTCTGCAGCAGCTTGGACGTAGTTCAGAGAGGAGCCATTTCTTTGGTATTCTGAGTGTATTTCTTCACTTGCCTTGAGCAAGTCGAGGTGCCATCTTGTTGATCACCTCCTGTACTCATTTCATTACTCAGTATAACAAAAAGGTTTAACGTTTCTTGCTGCATTTCTTGAGTATCTGTTATATTTTATGTATGCATCATTGTTTGTTGTACTACTGTTATTATATCTCTGTGAGTTTCTCGACTACTATACCACTTGTGCGTTTTTCTGGTTGGGGTTTTTACTGGGGTTTGAGGAATATTCCTGGAAAGGGATATTACACTTAATCGAAGGGCTTCCAGTGGTACAGGGGTGTGATTGTATTTATGTGGTGGTGGACATGTTGAAAAAATTCCCCCACTTTTCACCATCTTAGCTAAATATTCTGCATCATAGGTGGCATATCTCTTCTTCAGATAGATCTTCAGGTTGCATGGTCTTCCAAAGAGCATTTTCAGTGATCAGGACAACCAATTTATGGGGGCATTTTGGTAGGAGCTTTTCCAATTGGTGGGTACCGAGCTCACACCGAGCATGAGCTATTATACTTAGACTAATGGGCAGACCAAGATCATGAACAAATGGTTGGAGGGGTACTTGTGGAACTATGTAACAAAATAGCATTGTGCGTGGGTGAAGTGGCTACACCTTGGGGAATACTGCTAAAACACCACCTATCATATGTCTATTGGTATGTCTTCCTTTCGTGCTTTGTATGGTTACGATGCTTTGACTATTGTTGACATGACTTTTGGAGATAGCAAGGCCCTAAGGGCCAAAGATTGGATTCAGGAGAGCCAAGAGATTCTTAGAGCTCTCAAGGATAACTCATAGACCACCAAAAACCAACAAAATATGTACGCTGACAAGACCCTATGAGATACATTCGTTGAACGCCCACACAAGTCATTGAACGCGTCAAAATGCCATGGAAATGGCCCGAAATAGCCCCAACACACCACCATCTATACCACACGGCATTTCAAAATTATGAAACATCTTATAGTGCAATCGACAACATTTCAAGGGAAATTTAGTATTTCAACAGATTTTAGGTACTAGTACGCCTATTGGGGTGATGTTTCTTGCAACATACATCTTATTTTTTTATAATGGCCTTACTACCAAATTTTATAACTAACAGAGGATGGATATACCTCAATGGTTAGCAAAATGTTATGATCCATTTAATTTTCTAGGTATGAGGGGTTTTCCCCATGATATAGTTGGGTCAAATGATAAACCCAATTTTCATGGATATTGGGAATCAATTGAAAATCACCTTTCCACATTTATCAAATAATGTAAGAAAAATGACTTCCTCCACGAGGATTTCATGATGAATTTGGAAGGATCTACAATGATTTAGTACGAAAGCCTTAGAAAAGGCATGTTTACATATTTTATAGAATTCTTGGAAGCATTTGGTGCAACATGGGATTATGATTTAAGAAGTTGGATTCCCCTTGTTTGAGATATAGAAAGGCTATATATTTCGCGAAAAATTCAAGAAGCATTAAAGAAATTTTGAGGTTAAAAATGGGCCTCAAAACAAAAAGGTACAACAGAAATCAAGTTTATAAGAACCATTAAGATTAAATTTGATGATGTCAACCATGGGGGATGATCCACCATTTTTGGAGAAAAAAGGTAAAATTATAAAAAAAAATAAAAAAATAAACTACTTTTTCAAGTTATCTCCCTATAATTTTACTCAAATTTCTAGTGGAAGCACTTGTTGGATGTGGAATTTAATTTTGCATCCATGGAGTAACCATGTTGCGTAATTTTGATGGACCCTACTACATGAAAAATGTGAAATACATGAAAAATCACATTTTTCCATATATTTCACATTTCTCTTGTAGTAGGGTCCATCGAAAGTATGAAACATGGGTACTCCATGGATGCAAAACTAAATTCCGCATCCAACGAGTGCTCCCACTCGAAATTTGAGCAAAATCATAGGGAGATAAGTTGAAAATACGAGTTGAAGAAAAGTTTTTTCTTTTTCCCTCCAAAAATTAATGAGGTAATCTAATGTTATTTTATTATTTCCACCAATATTTTATAGTATTCCTTAGGAGGCCCATTTTAGACCTCAAAATTTCTCTAATGAAAGCCTTCGTCATTTACCTTCAAGTCAAGATGTCAGTGAAGAAGAAGAAGAAGAATATTTCCATGAAGAGGTTCATCCTTCTCCTTCATACCATGAGCCAAAGAGCGATGACATGTGGGTTTCCTATTTGAAGTATTAAAGAATTCATCAACAACAAATATCTTGAGACAATGGAATTAAATGTGTCATTTCAATCAGAAAATAATCATAAAGAGTCTTGTCATGCCTCATGTCAATAGGGGTACATACGTAAACTTTTGCAATATTTATCACCACCATTATAAGCCCAAAGTCACATGTAAAAGCACTGTAACAAGCATGGGAGGTTTTGTATTAGGTATCCCAACTCGTGTCTTGTTCTCATTGTCTTTATTTTGTCATCTATTCAAAGCATGGTAGGTCCCCTATAGATCATTTTGGGTTTCTCTTGTCCTGTATAAAATTAGAGGGCCTTAGGTGATTCTACTTGAGGACTCATGGTTTTATGAGAGCTTTCTTTTGTAGAGGTGATCACATTGTATGGGCCATTCTAGCTTGCATCAAGTTACACCTATGTCTTACCACATAGTTAGAGTATATAGAGTTTGTAGATGGCCTTGTCTTTGGTGCAATATCTCTCGGACAACTCTCATGCATGAGAGTCTCATATTCACAATTTTCACAGTTCCCAAGGTAGTTCATGGTTTCCAATGCAAAGTGCTTTCCAAGGTAAAAAGGTCAACTTGGTCTCAGATTGTTTAGTTTGATGAGAGGAATCTATGCCATGTCGAACTTTTCTAATCAGAGGTGGTTGTGGCTAGTTATAACTTGGTCAACAGGTTTCTGGGTGGAAGAACAAGGGTAGCATTGAGAAGAATGATGCAATGCATTACATAAAAAATTATCACCAAAATGAGAGGAACAATACCAAAGTGTCATATTCACAAGATTCCTTAAGGTATTATGGTATTAGTAGAGGTGGAAGATGGCATGGCAGAGCAGCTGATGACATGGCAATGCTAGGAAATATTTGAATATTTTGAGAGAGACCTAGTTTATATCATGGCCATTTTAACCAAACCCAGGTGCTAGAAATACCAAATTGTCCAAGGCTTTGAAGATCCAATGAATAGGTGACCAAGTGGAATTAGTAAAGGGAAAAAGTCAATCTAGATGTTGGAGAAGTCAACTAGCCATTGGAGACTTCATGGACCAAGAAGTTGACTAATAGACCAAGAAATTAGTCATTAAAAGACAAATTATTCCTTCAGATGATGAAGTTGAACCTCTCAGTGCAATCACACATCTCAAAGGACCAATTTGAATTTCTTCAAAGGAAAGTAAGTGGAATGTTGAGCAAGAAAGGTGTACTATTTTCCTTCTTTAACTGTATCAGTCCATATGTGAAGGGATTTGTGGACTAAATTAGGAAATTGAAGCCAAAACAGCCCCTTAATGGGCAAATAAAAAATTGTAACGAAATATTTATGAAAATTTACTATGTCTCAAACTTGTGGATGACAAGTAAAAAGAATTATTTGAGGAGTCCAACTAGCCATTAGCTAGTTAGTATCTAGCCATTAAAAATGTTCTATAAAAGGCTAGCCTCGCCTCTTGTAATAGTCGTTGTTGTCATATGAGATTGGTGCCACCAAATGATAAAGAGCTTCATTTTCCCAACCCTTGTTCATCTTTTTTGTTCATTGTGTGCAATGGATTTTACTTACATTTCTTTTCTTGATTAAATGTATCATCATGGATATAATCTAGTATTCAATTTTAATAAGTAAAATTGCACAGAGTTAATTGCTTGAGCCACCAAGGGGCTATAAGTCGGGTGGAGAGGGAAAACTAGGGGACACCCCTACTTTGTTCACTTGTTTTGTAGGTGGATTCCTTTGAACAATTGAGCCATTCCAAAGGGGAGATTTAATTTGGGGAAGTTCATATTCATTGTTCACTCAACTTGATGACCAGAGAATGCCTCAAGAAGGGGTCGCTCCTAGTTAAGTTTGAAAGTTAAAGAGGGTTTTGTGTCAATAGTGGGAGTGAATTCTCTTTTAAGAGACCAAATTCACTCCCTTGATCATATACAAAATCGACTTAAGAAAATATGAGTTTCACATCCCAGCAAGGTGAGGTAATCTTGGTATAATGTATACCTGCAGCCACTCTTATTTACAAAATATTAATTTTTTTGCTTTTTAGCATTAGATTAGGACTTAATTACTTACTGGTTTTTAACTGATTTTATCTTATTAGCAATTTAAAACCATGGAGAACTTGAGTTTATTGTTAGATATAATCTAAAGAGAGTTACATGGTTTTACTAGAAATGTTTTACACTTGTATCTAGTTAAAATCTTGCACATCTGAACTTGTTTATTGCATGTACCTTTTGAAACATGCAACGAAAACCAAAGGCTTCAGGTGAGTACATTTATGAAGTCTTATTTCAGGACTCTTATGCTTGCTGATTTTACATTTTTTAGAGTCAAATATTTAAGTTTCCAGCAGTTGGCCTAGAGGGATATACTCCCAATCAACAGAAAAGGAAATTTCCATTGTTGGAAATTGACTTTATTTTTTGTTACAATCTAACGAGAGGCCTCACAAGCCTCATGTTTAATCCTTAAACTGTCCCATCCCTAGAAAAAGCATCTAGGAATGGTGTGTAACTCATATAGTGGCTGATTGGGGCTCAACCAGTTATTGTCGTTGTGATTTTATGCAGACTTTATTGTCTGATATAATAGGACAACAAGTTGTTTTGATGCAGAAGTCCTAAACCAATAGTCCAACAGGAAAAGGAATAATATATTTGGTTAGGATAGTTTCAGAACACCAGAATCAACTGGTCACACAATGTACTTTCTAGTATTTGATGTTATTTAACCTGCTGTTTAGTTTTTTGTTGTACAGTTGTAGCTAGAAAGAGCTAGACAGTCTCAGAAATTAACACTTCCACCTCACTTTGACCCCATCTAAGGCATTGGTCTTGCATTGAGTTGATTGGGGTTTCAACTGGGACTCATCTCCTAACTATTTAGTAGATTGTTGGGTCGAAAGAGCAGGGGATTGGGCCAAGGTGACACTAGGTCCCTACACTTTGTGTGCCCATCTAGCAAGTTCGTCAAGACCCTAGAAACCTTGCTAATTGGATCGGTAACAAGTTCCATATTACTGAGGATGGAAAAGTTATGGTAGATACAAACGAGGATATTTTTGACCGTGCAAATAAAAAAGATGAAGAAATTAATGAATCTTCTTGTTTTCCCATCAAGAATGAACAAATAATTAAAGAACAAGGATAAAAGAAGAGCCTTGATGTTAGAATCATTCATGAAACCACCCACCCTCCTCTACATGAAAACACATGTTTAACAAATTACCTTCCTTTCCAAGAAATTGATTTGCATGACAAATTTCCTAGTGTTTTGGAAAAGGAAGATTTAGTAAACACAACCTAAAGGCTAATATTCAAGAAGGTGGGGAACATAAAGAACCTGAGTCTAATGATGCATTCATTAAGGTTGATAGATATATATGGGACTTGTTACCCACCAAAACATGGGTAACCTATAGAAGATTTTGTTTTCCTAGCTAGTCAACGACCATTAGGAAAATTCTGAGGTAAAAAATGGGCCTCAAAACAAAAAATGTACTAACAAAATTTTTAAAAGAACCAATAGGATTCAAGAAGATGATGTCATCCCCAGGGGTAAATATTTTGGAGGCAAAAGAAGAAAACTACCTTTTTAATTGCATTTTTAGCTTATCTCCTTACATATTTACTAAAATGTCAAGTGTAGACACCCATTGGATGCAGAATTAAATTCCAAATCCAAAGAGTATGCACCATGCATACTTTTGAGTAGACTAACGTGGAAAAAAATTGAAAATACAAGAAGAAGACATGTTGAAAAATTGAAAATACATGAATGTATCTCATAGGGTCCACTGACTACTCATGCTCCCCAGAGGCATCCTCGTATGTCCCTACGGACTCATCCAAAGAAGATTTCTCATTGTGAAAGACAGAAGGAATATCTTCCTGCTCTACCTTTGCCATCTCCTCTGCATCTCTCAGGCATGAGTGGTCAGGTCCCCAAGGTTCTTTGTAGATTAAGCAAAGACCCTTCCTCCTTAACTCATTCTTGCTACATGGTCCACCAATCCTGAGCAACTCCTCCCTGGTCATTTGTCTTCTGAACAACACAATGTCTTGCTCAACCAACCTTTCGGCTAGTTCATAAGTAGTAGGTGAAATTGATTGTTCCATCCTCCAAATGGCCAACAATTTAGATTTCATCTTCTTGCAAATGGCATCATGGTCTCCCATAACTGAAGACAAAATGGACAACATATTTGTTTTGACTGTGTCAAGATGATGTTTCTTAATGTTAAAGAAGCATTGGAACATCTGATGGATCAAGTCATCACACCCTAGATCAAACATGATTTCATATGTTCTAACCATGGCCATGATTTCTAGAACTTCAAGCTTCTTCCCAAAGGTAGAACTTGCACTATTGTCCAAGTCCTGAAAAGTCTCTACTATTAGCTTGAAAACTCTTCTCATAACATCATCATTGAAAGGAGGTATAGGTGAGGTCAGCCTCATGATGTTACTAAGACAAGTTGCAACTAAAAGTCTAACCTCTTCATAAGGTTCCTCCAAGAACTTGGGTTGTATGAGAGCAAGCATAGTTGTTCTTAGAGCCAAAATGAGTTTCTTCCCTTCTAACTGGTTGACTTCAGAAAGGAGTGCATCTAATTCATCTACTTTAAAAAGGACTTTCCACGTGACCCTCATGTGCTTCAAATCTGTCCCAAGTGCAAGTATTTTGTGCCCTGTTTCCTGCCCCCTCTGCACATCCTTTGGCTGTTCTCCTGAAGAATGGCGTAGACCCTCTTCCAGAAGGGTCTGTTGTTTGTTTTTGCTAGTTTATGAAGGGAGTTTGTAAAGTTTTGATCCATGTTTTGGCTCAATGACGACAATATTTTTTGTGATAATGAGGCCATTGTTTTTTGAGTTTTTTGAATGTCTCAGTGAAAATCTTTGCCAAACAATTTGGGTGAATATATTATGCCAACATAAACATTGAAATAACTTCATAATGAGTATATCAATCTACAACAAGAAGGAAACATAACTAATATAATTACAACAGTCATTAAATGACATTTTCAGTCACCAAAGATTACATAGTCGCAAGAGGCTTACAACATGAAATAAACTGAGTTTGTGACCTGACTTAGCCGACAATGGTTGGAAATCTCCTTAGCTGATTGGCTTGGACTTTAGACTTCTTCAAAGAAAAATAGTATGTATCAACTTCCTCCTTCATTGATACATCTCCATCAAAATTCAATAGGCTAGCGACTCATTCCTTTCTGTAGATTGCTTCTTTGTGGCTCTATATGCATAGGAGTGGGTCTAGTAGCTAACATGGACAACTAGTTTATGGTTATTGCGTGCCCAATACTGACAATGACATCCAACAATGAGTCTCGTTCCACACTACGCTTGAAACTCAACTTATAAATGCGTGCTTCACTGTATTCTTCTAATTTTACATGAGCAACAGTTATACCCAATGTGTTCTCTTTTTAGCTACTCCAATATCCTACGTCTTCAATCAACTCACAATCTGACATTTAACATTCCTGAGCATAACGTATATGTTGCTGAACATAATCTGAGGAGTGATCTGTCTCACTCGTTCAGTTCAATACTGATTTAAATATGGTTGGGCATTCCGCACTGTCTCCTTACGGTCATGATTATGACTCTAACGCCTATATTAACACACAATTCCACTTAACTGCTTGTGGTAAATAGTTGTAGCCCCTGTGTGTGGATCCCACCCTATGCCAACTCTCCACGGGCCATGATGTCTCCTGTAGTTTATTTCTGGGTTCATGCAGGACCCCTAGCAATGGGTTACGATTTGTCTCTTCCTCTAATGGTCCCTTAGTTGCCTGTCTGCATGTTCTTCACTTAAATGACCACTGTGTCAGAGTCGCCCTCTCGATGGCACCCACCACCAATTATCACTAAGCCGAACCTAGTGCACCATTCGAGTCACGTGAGTGCATTGCTCAGGAAGCATGTAATTCAAACGATAGTTCCACCACCACAAATAATTCAAACACCTTTGATATACACATAACATTTGCACAGGGAGATCTAGATTCACCCACTGAAATCACAGTTACAATCTCATCATATACGGAGAGAAGGAAACAACTTCTCTCGATTGAGCACCAGGAATCCTGACTCTCATTTGCTTGACGTGGCAATGATCAATCTCTCACATGGTGTAAAAATTGGTTGCGATCAACCTGAGTTCAACTCCATGCATAACTATTGATCGCTTCTCTAGATACTTAATGATCGACTTCATATAATGGGAAACACACGACTCTTAAACGATTTTTCCGCACTGTATTTGAGTTGCACAAATGGAAACTAAAATCCCCCCATCATTTGGATACGATACCGCAGGAAACGACACACACACATTTATAAATTTAAAAAATAAAAATTTCATATTACCATTCATATTTTAGAATCTAGATTAGATCTAAAGACTAAAAAAATTCCTAATCATCATCTATGATCTATCATGATTCATCATCATCAATTCAGCAAAAACCTTGTCATCATCATTAATGATTATTATAACATTCATGATTCAACATATCATCAAGTTTTTGTTTCAAATTTCAATCATCAAGTTATCAACATGACAAGTTACACCATCATTACCAAAATTAATAATGCATACTACATAGGACAAAGTACAAAATGAACTATGACTGGCAATCTACTATCATAATTCATAATTCATATGGTTGTTCAAAAGTCTAGAAGTTAAAAAACCATCATAAATTACATTTACATATCATCAAATATGTCTTCATTCATGCCACTAAAAAGTTCCACATCCTCTTCATAAGTGGGACTGGGAACATCGCTACCATGTCCACTTGAAAATCCACCTATTGGTGACTCCGCATCAAACAAAGTCATATGAGACATGGCATTCAATGTCATATCCAAGTCAGGCAACTCTAGTTCCACGTCCCATAATTTGGTGGGCCCAAATTTGTATTCATCTCTCCTGTGTGACAGAATGCGAAGGTTTGAATGAACATACACTAGTTCCTCGGCTGTAATATTCCTAATTAGTCATGGCTAATTGGAATATTCGATTTTGCCCAATTTTTGCCTTCCATAGCTATTTATAAATAAAAAAGTGAGTACGGGGGACATAACTCACTTTAAGAATAAAAAGTAACTTCCTAGTAGTACAACGTTGTGACTTAAGGAGGAGCCAAGGGGGCCAAAGGGGGACGCAGAAATGGGGCCCACGCAGACACATGGAGGGACTCCGCAGGAGGGAAGAACACATGGAAAGAGGGGAATCACACAGGAGGAGGTGAGCCTAGGGATTGTGAGAGGCAGAGGCTATAAAATAGAGAGGATCCCCCTCATTTGGGATCATTCAGTTATGTGCATTTTGAGCTAGTTGTTTCGACTTCTGAGCACGCTCGCTGTTTAGCTAGTCTGCAGCACTGTTTAGTGCATTGAGTGTCTCTATTCAGAGATCTCACCCTTAGCCCCGGGGGACTTCGAGTGCCTGCTCGGGCAAGGTATTTCCTTGGCATTTCAGCAGTAGTTTTATCAGAATTTCAGTGGCAGTTTCAACAGTGTTTTGGAGGGTTGCGTAGCACTGGGAGAGGGACGCAATTCTTTTTGGCAGTAGTGTTGGATTGGGGTTTCAACATGAGGATTTATGTTGGGTGATTGAGCAGGGGATCAGCCCTTGCATCTTGGAGGATTTTTGGCAGAGTTTCAGGTAGAGTTCTGGAGGGGTTTCTTCAGTGGCAATGCAGAGCATTGAGGGATTGCGTAGATCCCCAAGGGGGTGATTTTCGGGGGTCGGCTATTCTAGGAAAACTTTCTGGATTTTTCTGGGTTTCTTGAGTAGAGCCCGATTCCAGAATTACAGCATTTTCCGAGGAGGGGAGTAGCCGCAAATCATTATTTGTTTTCTAGCAGCAACAGCAACACAACAGTTCTCCAGTAGCATCCACGCAGAGAGGCCATTCCTTGTTATTCTGAGAGTATTTCTTCACTTTCCTTGTGCAAGTTGAGGTTCCATATGTCTGATCACCTCTTGTACTCATTTTATTGCTCAGTATAATAAAATGGCTTAACATTCCTTGTTGCATTTCTTGTGTATCTGTTTATATTTCATATATATATTATTGTTGCTGCACCACTGTTATTATCTCTGTGATTTCTTGGCTACTATACCACTTGTGTTTTTTTTTGGTTGATATTTTACTGAGTTTGAGGAATATTCTGGGTTGGGAATATTACATCGGCCTTCTTAGAGCCCAATCTATTTCGCCTCACTGAATGGATGAAGCTGTATGTACTCCAGTTCCTTTCTACTAAAGAGGAACTATCAACCTGTGAAAAGATCATGATGGCCAATTTTTAGATATGTGGAAGTGCCCCACCATAGAAGTTCCACCACTTTATTGGACTTAATCTGGTCTTGTCCCGTATACAATCAATATCACAACCCCAACTCTCTGATCCCACAAAATGAGAAAAATGCGCACGAATCCGAAGCCCAATTTTGGGATCTACAAAAATCTTTCTAAAAGCATTTTTAAATCCTTATGCGACTTCTGAGTCTTTGTTTGGTGCAGTTCTTTTTGGATCACTTAGCAACTCTGCAACATAATATTTTGGATTCACTACATAGGCCAAAAGGTGCAATGGGGTGGTCATCTTGTTCTGCCTTTTGGTCAATATATCTTTTACTTCTCTGTAAAAAAATTCATCTGAGTCATTCTCATTGGCATTTATAGCCAACCTTATCTTTTCTATCATGGAAGCAATGCCCTCATACACCTTTCCAAAATTAGGCATATCTATGTTGAAGATACGGAACAAATCCACAATTGGCTTAGTAAATTCCAAGTGGTACTCCACCCTATCCCACCATTCATCCTCAACAACCAACCGTTTCAGTGCTTGTGCTCTATCAGATTGGGACTGCCTCCATTGACTCCCAAGAGAACTGCATACCATTGATTGTAATGCATCTTTCACCTGCATAAGCCTTGTCAAGGCTATGATGTGAGAAGAAAATCGAGTCTCAGCAACCTGCAGGTGCCAAATTGCCAATGTTTCAAATTTCAACAAATTAAAAATCATAATTTAATTGAATAACTATTATGATTCATGAATCATGACATTTGAGAATCCAATTTAGATATTTGAATTTAGAGTCAGAAATTAGAATTTATGAAATAAACTTTAAAGTATAGTGTTTTGGAGAATTTATTATCTATGGATAAACACTAATTCCCTAGATAAGTAGCCTATCTAGAACAACAGTTTAAAGCACTTTATCCTTTTCCTATAAGCAATAGATAAGAGTCAAAACAAAGAAGATTAGAAGACCTACTTGTAGTCTCGCTTTCCTCTTGTCTCCTTTGTATTGATTTTGGTGCTCCTTCCCGTACTTACATGCTTAATAAATACCTATAAACACCAACGGAAGACAAAGAACCGATCAAAGTAAAAGATCTATTGAATACAAGTAAATGGAATCAGATTCATTTCACACATATAAGCATCATAACACAATACAAACATATGGGAGAAAGGTTCAAATACTTTATTGAATAGAAGAAGGAATTACAACCATTGTGTTTGATTCAAATTCATTCCTCCAGCTTGGATCCCATCCACATCACATCAAAAGCATGACAAACTTGTAGCATTACAATACTTGCTTCAAAGCCAATTCTCATAGCAACATTATCTCCTTACAATTCAGCATAGTCCAACCAGCCCCTGATCACTTAGATGAGTGGTCAATTTATAAGAAAAAGGAGGTTTTGTCATAAATGGTGGCATTGAATGGCCTTCAATACTTAGAATTAGTTCCATGGAGGAAGGGATGAGAGGATAGGGTGCACCTTAACTCATTCGTCATCCATTTTCGAGCTCATAGGAGTTGATAAGTGAGGGAACCTTTTAGATGACTCCAAAAAATAAGAATATTCCCCAAACCCTATGTGAATTTCGCTCATTCTTGCCCAGCGCAGGTGAAAGGAAGCCTAAGTTCTTTGCAGAGCACCTTGGCAGTGGACTCAACTGCTCTGCAGTGCACCTTTACAAGGGCTTACCTGCATTTGTCCCTCTAAAGGTTATTTCTGAATGTCTTCAAGTCATGAAACTGTCTGGGAAGGAGGCATTCAAAGGGGTGACTTGTTTAGGGCATGAAGCAACTAAAATTAGGGTTTTATGGGCCCTAACTCACTAATTTGGATGATGGGATTTGCCCAAGTGGATCTATAACAACTGCCCCCTAAAGCATGAAATCGGAAAAATGCCAATGTCAAGTGAAATGCTTTATGATGTGATGAGGAGGTATTGAAGTGGAAGGTGACCTGCATCAATTACAATACATATATCATGATATTTGATTTTACATGAATTGCTAAGGGAAGGCATACCCATGCTCAACTTATAAACTTTCATCACATGTACATAAACAACCATCTACAGATATAGACCCATGATCAGAATGACCATCAATGTAAGGCCATTGTACATATGATTTAGTAATCCTGAAATCGTAGCTCGGATGGATGAAACTAGATCCGTGGGTCTTTTATCTTGTTCAATCATTCACTCAAGTACGAGTCTAACCATGTGAATATATGATTTGAAGTCGAACATGGGAACACAACATCTGATTACCAGCCAATGATGTAAGCTGTTAACAGATGCGAGAGAGATCACCGATAATGATAATGACCCTCAAGGTACTATAGTACATTCTACATGGTGTGAATGGATGATTTGATGTTGAACACCATACAAAGTCTTTAGGTCGAAGGCCATTGATGTATGCCTATCGCCGGAAGCGGGAAACCTGCCATTGATGTATACAAGCCTCAAGGTACTGGAAGGGTGTTTCTAAGTCAACTTCTTGGATAATGTGTTGATGTCAATAAGAAGCGACTCATCGGAGAAGGGCCTTGATGTATCCCACATCAACAACATGAAATGAGTGTATTGATTTTGAAGACAGAATTTGACGGACGACACAAGGTTCAGGAATGGCAGTCATGAAAATGAAGGTTTATGGTACTATAAAAGATGGATTTTGATTGAATGACTTCTCTTGAACATGTCGGCGACACTAAAATGAATTGGTAGCATTGACCCAAAACAAAGTGATGGATGGTATGATATACCAACAGTGTGATGACCATCAAGCTAATAACCCAACCCAAATAGTCACGGTGATAGAGTGAAAGTGTCATGTTCAAGAGAGACCTGCTACCATAAAGTGATTTTCCCCATTTTCCCCAGTCATTGCTTACCAGTACCTCTTTCTTTTTATCAAGCTTGAGGAGGATAACATATCCTTGTTGTATAATTTCACCCTTCGGGCGAATCCATCACTCTTTGATGATTTAACGAGTCTAGCGAAGGTGAAAATCGGTCTTGTCTAGATGGACAAGTTTGTCGCTATTTGATGTTTTAACGAATTTAACGACAAAGATAACTCGGTCATTTTTATGTTTAGAGAATTTGAAAAGGGACAAAAATAAAACTCCACAAGTTCTTTTCATAAATTAATCTCTCAAGCCCGAAAAAGCATAAAATAATATTAGAGAGATATCATTTCCAATCCGTTAACGAGCAAGAAAGGACAAGCGCTCGGCAATCTTTTCATGTTTAGAGAGTCTAAAAAGAGCTTAAAGAGGACTCCAATTTGAGGAACGAGTGGTATCTAGGATAGCAACTGGTCCCGATGATGTTGGAACTTCTCAAAACATGTTGATTTATGAGAAGAGGCTAGCTAATAAGACCACTCATTTCAACTGTTCCACAAAAAGGGTAAAACAACCAAGTGAAAGCGTATGATTAGCCAGGCAGATAGTGACCATGGAAGGAGAAAAGCCAAGGCTCATCTGACGGAAAAGGCTGATAAAATGGATATGGGTTCATTTTTCCACAAACTTGAACCATAGGGAATTATGCTTGGATTCAGTTTCATGTTTACACAAGCTTGAAACGACAAACTATGCTTGGATTCAGTTTCATGTTTACACAAGTTTGAAATGAAAAACTATGCTTGGAACTAGTTTCATTTTTACACAAGCTTGAAACGAAAAACTATGCTTGGAACTAGTTTCATTTTTACATAAGCTCGAAACGAGGAAAAACTTTGCTTGATTCTAGTTTCATTTTTACACAAGCTTGAAACGAGGAAAAAACTATGCTTGAAATTGGTTTACATGCCCCCAGCGTGATGAAAGGGAGAGTCTTCTGTAACCAGATGGAAGTCGTTGTGGTGAAGCAGGATGGTTATCCAACACCTTTTTGGCTTCGTCCAGATAGAGACAAAGGTGAATGGGGTGATTCCCTTCACATAACCTACAGGGCAACTGAACTTTACCACTAGGTGCATGCCCCTCAAGCTTCATTACATTCACCTAAATAGACTACTCGTGTCTATCAGGTGGATAGAATGAAGGTTATTTTACGAGATCAAGTGAAAGACTCGACTAGGATTTTACGAGATCTAATCAAAGACTCGACTTGGAACTTTGCTCCAAGGGACCTTGTTTCAGTTTTTAATGAGCTTGACACAAGACAAGGAACTCTGCTCAGATTCCTTGTTTCATTTTTTAACGAGCTTGACACAAGACAAGGAACTATGCTCATACTCTTGGATCACAACTCATAAGAGGTCATGAAGGATAGATCTGGTTCCAATGCCCCCAGTACATGAAGTACAACATCACTGAATTGATTGTCAGTTGATGTAGGCATGGAACAGGTTACCACATAATTAACCCATGGCGGGGATGATACAATTGGCACAAAGGGACCACTTAGGGAAGATGGTTGATTGGAAGCCATATTTGGACCGAGAAATGAAAGCTGGTCAACGGTGACAATTTTGCTTTCATGTGGGAAACAAATCATTCGAAAGAGTGTTGAAACAGTAGTTCCTATGTCATAAAAATAGTCGGGCCCAAGAAGTAAATTGTATTCTAAAGGGCTTGGGACTACCATCACATTCAGATAAACGATTTTTCCTCCCAAAGTAATAGGCAACTGAGGCAAGATCCCTAATGGTTCACTGGTTCCTCTGTTAAACGCCAACAAATTCTGCGTAACAGGCACAAGCGGCGGCGAACCGAGTGCTTGCCAAGCAGTTGAGGAAATGATACTCACTGATGCTCCTTCATCTATAATAGTACCAAATAAAAACATATTACAAACCTGTACTATGATCTAGAAAGGCACATAAGAAGGAAGACGAAATCCTGCTAGTCGATTTCAATCAAAGGAAGTGACTAGACTACTTGGAGGGGGTACCATAGAAACAGGAGAATTAACCCCTTAAGTTACGAGAACGAGAGGATTTTCCTCCTGCCTTGATGGAACAGGAGGATTTCCCCCAAGCTCATTTGAATCTGAAGAAACAAAAAGAACCTAAGTGGTATCATATTCACTCTCTACGGGAAATGTACGATTAACTGAAGGTGAAATCGGGTCAACTGTTTCCTTGACCTGTTGATTTGGGTCAGGTATAGACTCCTAGGATTCACTTTCAGAGAGAGTGGGTTCGACCGACGGTTGATTTTGGTCAGTCAATTCCTCAACTAGTGAAGGATTAAGGGAGAGTTTCATGTAACCAAATGGAAGTCACTGCGGTGAAGCAGGACAGTTATCCAACACTTTTTTGGCTTCGTCCAAATAGGGACAAAGGTGAATGGGGTGATTCCCTTCACATAACCTACAGGGAAACTTAATTCTACCCTTCTTTCCAGGAAATTTACTACCACTAGTTGATGGTGTGTCACCAGCATGATCTCAAGAAGTTGATGACACAAGATGATGTGAATGAGAAGACCATTCTTCTAAGATCTGAGGAATACCAAAACAATTTCAAAGAAGATAGTCTCTTGCACAAAGTTTGCATGGATATCGAACTTTGTGAGGCTTGACGGGCGATTTCTCATCAGATGTTGCATTTAAAGCAATGGTTGCTTGGTTACCCTTTTGTTGAATTTTCTTTTTCTTCTTCTTCTTCCCTTTCTTCTTCTTCTTAGCCACTTGGTTACTAGTACCAATACTTTCACCAGGCGAAGAGGAGGAAGGGGAGGAAAAAACAACCGAGGAAGAAGGCAAAGGGTCAACTTTAGGATCAAATGGAGGTTGATTTTGTCCAATTGGAGGAGTACTCGATTGCGGAGAAATCACGACATTTTGAACCAAGGAGGTTGAAAACAACCATACTGGCAAGCCAACGGTAAATTCCAAAAGAAACAATGTAGCCATATATGGAGCACTAATATTTCCAAAAGGAGGAAAAGGACTAGGATTCCCATCAAAAGGAATTCCTTGATCAGTGGACTCCAGATTTGTTGCCATATGTCTCAAATTAAGATCAACTAAGGAGCGATCGTGGAGGATGTTATCCGTAGTCAATTAAATTTATTTTAATCAAAGTAACATAACAAAACAAAAGAGGAATAATCTAGGCAAAAGGTTTACCAAGCAACTATGAACTGCAGAATACCTCTCGGTGAACCGAAAAGTATGGGCAAGCAATCTCCCCGAATGTTGTGTTCGGTGTATCACAGTGTACAAGGCAGCGGACTCGGTTACCTAAAGATGGATAGCAACCTAGTGTTGTCCTCCCATATATACCCGAAAGTACGTGGAGGCCCAATCCGCATAAGCGCAGTCTAATGCAAAACCGCACAGTGAGAGCATTCCCATATAGTTTACGTATTGTAACACCGCCCTATATACCCGAACTACGATATACTCATGTACATGGAATGAGATATCACAATCGGGATGTATTGCAGACAAGTTAGCGACAACTGCTTTGTTTTACGATGCCGGAACATGTCTCTAGCCTAGACCTCTAAATGTTTTTCGTTAGGTGACAATGCTACATTAGGTAAATTCGGATAAATTTTAAGTTGATATTCTTTAGAATGTGCCTTTCAAGGTTCACCATGTGATGTATGTTTCCAATTCCTAAAATTAAACTAACATGATAAGTGTTATTTTCATTCAATTGAACAATGAAAACCTTAGCTAGTAGGGATAGAGCAATCAGATCTTTGACAAAGAGCAAAGAGCACATCTAATGTAAATTCCCTAGCTATTCCTTTCAAGCATTCACAAACTACAATATGAGCAATACAAGTTTTTCTTTTCGAATCCCTTAATGTTATGATGAAAAAAAGGAAACTAATGCACATACAATCAATCAATCTTTAACAAGAACGAAGACTTTATGACAATTCTGTTTTGAAAGAAAAGAAAACTTTTACGACACTTTCTTTCGAACAAAGATTAATCAACTATAATCTAACTTTGACTATGGATCGATAATGACAAAGAAAACATTTAAGAAACATTAATCAACCAAGTCAAAGTAGGGCTGGCAAAGGAGATAGAAACTTGTTTTCTGAGACATGACATTCATTTATCAATCAACAAGCAATCAAACAAAGGAAATTTTGTAAAAAACCCAATCCAAAGGTGAAAATTTTCCTTAAGGTGGATCAGCACAGGTCAAAGAGGGCCTAACTGCGCTGCAGAGTACTGTCTCTCACTTGAGGGTGCTTTGTAGAGCACTGTCCCCTGACCAAGACTGCGCTGATTCCTGAGAGGCCACTCAAGAGTCATCTAACCTCAATTTTTGACCAAAATTCAATTCAAAAGGGCTGAGATACAGTCAATGAACACAAGTAAGGTCTATAAGAATGTCCTAGGAGGTGGATAAGCTACTAGGAAAGGTGATATTTTCCCTAGTATGGTCGCCAATTTGTTTTGGATAATTTAGTAACTACGAATAAACACTAATTCCCTAGATAAGTAGCCATATCTAGAACAACAGTTTAAAGCACTTTAGCCTTTTCCTATAAGCAATAGATAAGAAAAAGAAGATTAGAAGACCTACTTGTAGTCTCGCTTTCCTCTTGTCTCCTTTGTATCGATTTTGCCACTCCTTCCCATAATTAACACGCTTGATAAGTACCAGTAAACACCAACAAGAGACAAAGAACCGATCAAAGCAAAAGATCTATTAAATACAAGTAAATGGAATCAGATTCATTTCACACATATAAGCATCATAAGACAATACAAACATATGGGAGAAATGTTCAAATACTTTATTGAATAGAAGAAAGAATTACAACCATTGTGTCTGATTCAAAGTCATTCCTCTAGCTTGGATCCCATCCATATCACATCAAAAGCATGACAAACTTGTAGCATTACAATACTTGCTTCAAAGCCAATTCTCATAGCAACATTATCTCCTTACAATTCAACATAGTCTAGCCAACCCCTGATCACTTAGATGAATGGTCAATTTATAGGAATAAGAAGGAGTTTTTGTCATAAGTGGGGGCATTGAATGGCCTTCCATACTTAGAATTAGTTCCATGGAGGAAGGGATGAGAGGATAGGATACAACATAACTCATTTGTCATCCATTTTCGAGCTCATAGGAGTTGATAAGTGAGGGAACCTTTTAGATGACTCCAAAAAATAAGAATATTCCCCAAACCCTATGTGAATTTCGCTCATTCTTTCCCAGCGCAGGTGAAAGGAAGCCTAAGTGCTCTACAGAGCACCCTAACAGTGGACTCAATTGCTCTACAGCACACCTTTACAAAGGCTTACCTGCGCTGGTCCCTCTAGAGGCTATTTCTATATGTCTTCAAGTCATGAAACTCTCTGGGAAGGATGCATTCAAAGGGGTGACTTGTTTAGGGCATGAAGCAACTGAAATTAGGATTTGATGTACCCTAACCCACTGATCTGGATGATGGGATTTGATGTGCCCAAATGGATTTGTAACATATAGGTACCTTAAGGAGCTCCAACTTAGCAAATTCCCTGTAAATGCCTTGGGACATGTGGTGCTTTGTGAAAAAGGCTTGAATTTCTTTTGCCTCTTCAAAAATAGCTTGAATCCACTTAATTTGTTTCCCCGTCGTGCTCAACATGAGGTTCAATGAATATACAAAAGCACAAGGGGTCCAAAAGGTGTGTTGATATTTGCCTTCAATAATTAGGCCTACTTCTCGACACATCTTTGCATTGTCAATTATTACCTGGGCAACATTTTCAGGCCCTACCAATTCAATTGCTTCAATCAAGATGTCAGCAATGAATTGAGAATCTTTCATCTGCCCCTCACAATCCACTTCCTTCGAAAACATTGCCCCCTGTGGGCTCTGAGCAATCACATTGATCAAAGTCCTATTTATTTGATCTTTTCATCCATCTGAAATGATTGTCACCCCTGAAATGCGACATGAATTACGAATGGGGCTTAATTTAGCCTCCAAAACTAACTTTTCAACACTCAACATTGTGGTGCATACCTTCTCATATCCAGGGCTCTTGAACCCTCTTGGGGCTTCATTCGCTGCTTTTATCATCTTTGCCCAATAAGGAGATCGCACAAGGTTAAAGGGAAGACCATTTGCATAAATGCATTTGCCTATCGCTGCATTTGCTATCTCTCGAGTGTCATTATTAAAACTCTTTTCAAACAGTCCCAAATCAGACTGTTTTGAACAAACAATTCCATAAGAATGAAGTGGAGGCTTTGATGATGCTCCCAACCTTATTGGATGTTTTAAATGGGAGGCAAGATTTGCCTCATTTTCTTTGGCATCTGCCTTGCCTTTTTCTTTCTGATATTTTGCAAGTTTTGCCTTGCTTAAACCATTTCCATCTGTCACATTCTCTTTATGTACACCACTACATTTTCGAACCCCATTTCCTTTTAACCCAAGCACATGTGCTTTAACCCATGTGTATGATTCCTTATACTCCTTTTTACACTCACTGCAAACCCACGCCAATTCTCCCCCTCCTTGGATCTTCCCGACAGTAGTTACATATTTCCAAAGTGGTGACTTTGGATCAACTTTAAGGGCATATTCAATTTCATGTTCTACTTCCTCTGCCTGACGAATGGTCGAACTTGAAGTTGCCATGAACGATGATGATGATGTAATTTTGTAAATAAAACTACAACATGAAATTGACAAAATGAATTATGAAATGAGACATTGATGCAACGACTTTTCGCATACCATAAAACAATAATTTTCAGAAAATAGTAATTTTCTAAAAGAAAATAATTTTCAAAAAAATAGTAATAGTGATGTGCTAGATCTATGTTTTTCCAATTATGTAAATTTATTCAGATTTAAAAAAAAGAAAGAGAAAGGGACTATTGGCCATTCTCATACTGCACATTACTATGTTTTTGTGTGAATAGTATCTGGTTTTCCTTTGGGCTACATCATCTCGTATCAGAGCTGGAAGATGGCTGGAAGAGGAAGAGCAGGTGTTGCTCAGATGCGGCGAGAAATGCATAACCTTCAAAGACAAGTTGCATATCTTACAAATGCATTGATTAACCAAGGAGTAATACGAAGAGAAACATCTGATGAGGAGACAGACCATGAACATGAAAATCAACAAGTAGAAGAGCAGTTAAGGAACCTAACTTATGAAGAGAGAGTGCTCAGGGCTCTAGAAGGGAGAAGCGATGGGGTAAAAATGGAAGTCCTGGACTATGCAAGGAATCTTAAACCAGAGGAGTTGATAGATTGGCCTAACGCCATGGAGAAATTTTTTGAATGGAAGCCTATGACAAAGGAGAAGAAACTGAAATTTGCATGCACCAAATTAAAAGGTCACACCATGATATGGTGGGATCATGTGCAGAAAGACGGGGCAAACAAGGGGAAAGGAAAGATTCAAACTTGGAGCAAGATGGAGAAAAAGTTGCGAATTTTTTTTTCCCTTGGACTATGCCCAAACCCTTTTTCGTAAATTTCAAAACCTGAAGCAGAACCTGTCTACCGCAGAAGAACTCACACACGAATTTTATCAATTGTCCATTCGTGTGGATCATAAGGAAACAGATGAGCAATTCGTTGCAAGGTATGTGAATTGTTTGAAATTTACCATTCAAGATGAATTGAGCATGCACAGGATTCAAAATGTGGAAGAGGCATACCAATTAGCCTTAAAGGCAGAGGAAAAGCAAAATCATCAATTTGCTCAAAGGAATAGGGGAATCTCAGCTCCCTCATGAGGTGGTTTCAACGTTGGTAGAGGTGAATCATCTCATACAGCTACGAAAGTAGAAGATACATGACAAAATAACCTAACCCAACCATGAGGAAGTGGATTTCAGATGGGTTGAGGTTATGGTGGCAGAGGAAGACCTTTTGTTTGTTTTAAGTGCGATGAAGAGGGTCATTGATCGTTTGAATGTCTGAATTCTGATATACGAGTGCCAAGGCAAGGAGAACAACCAAGATTAAACTTGGCCCAAGCTGAGGATGAAGAAGAAATGGCTGACTTTCAAGTTCCACTAGATATGGGGGAGAACCTCATGATGCGGAGAGCCATGGTGATTCCGGAAAAGGAGCGAAAGCAGAGGAGCGACTGTCAAGATTCTTGGCTTCGGAAAAATATCTTTTGAACCAGAGGCACTTCAAGAGGAAAGGTATGTCAAGTTATTGTTGATAGTGGAAGTTGTGAGAATATGATTTCCAGAGAGATGGTAGAAAAATTGAAGCTAAAATGTGACATGCATCCCCACCCTTACTGAATTGCATGGTTCAAAAAAGGGAATGAAGTCGTCGTGAATAAACGATATTTAGTCAAATTTTCCATTGGTAAGACTTATAAAGATGAAGTTTGTTGTGATGTAATTCCAATGGATGCATGCCACCTGTTGTTGGGGAGACCCTGGCAATATGACCAAAAGGTCGTCCATAATGGAGAGGAAAATACTTACACCTTTCGGAAGGATCGAACTAAGATCATCTTATTACCCCTTAAAGATTAAGGGAAAGTTGAGAATCTACTGTCAGAAAAATAGTTTGTTAAAGAAAGAAAGGTAACAGGTTGTTGCTATGCATTAATGGTGAAAACAGTAGCAGGAGAAGTTGCCCCAATACCAACGGAAGCAACGAAGATCCTAGAAGAGTATGTTGATATTATGCCCAGCGAATTACCTGATGGACTGCCACCAATGAGAGATATTCAACATCACATTGATGTAATTCCAAGAACATATTTACCAAATCAAGCAGCCTATCGGATGAGTCCTACACAACATGCAGAGCTTCATCGACAAGTGGAAGAACTTATAAAGAAAAGTTTAGTAAGGGAAAGCATGAGTCCTTGTTCTGTACTAGCATTGTTGACTCTGAAAAAAGGAGGTGAATGGAGGATGTGCACAGATAGCAGGGCCATTAATAGAATTACCATCAAGTATCAGTTTCCTATTCCGCACTTCGATGACATGATGGATGTGCTGGAAGGAGCTCAATTTTTCAGTAAAATTGATTTGCGAAGTGGGTACCACCAGATCCGTATTCGGGAAGGGGATGAGTGGAAAAGTGCCTTCAAGACTAGAAATAGACTATATGAATGGATGGTGATGCCTTTTGGGCTATCCAATGCTCCTAGTACTTTCATGCGATTGATGAATACTATGCTTCGCCCTTATATTGGTAAGTTTATTGTTGTTTATTTTGATGACATTCTAATTTTGAATAAATCTAAGGAAGATCACTTGCAACATTTAAAGATAATCTTGGATCTATTGAGAAAGCATCAGCTTTATGTAAACTTGAAGAAATGTAGTTTTTTGCAAGAAAGTTTGGTATTTCTGGGTTTTGTTGTCTCAGCGGAAGGAGTGACAATGGATTCTGAAAAGGTCAGGGAAATTTTGGAATGGCCCCGTCCGAGGAGCATAACAAAGGTAAGAAGTTTTCATGGGTTGGCTACATTTTACAAAAAGTTAATTCGTAATTTTAGCAGTATTGTAGCGCCCATCACAGATTGCACCAAAGGAAAGACATTCTTATGGACCAAGGAGGCTGAGGAAAGTTTTAATATTCTAAAGAAAAAGGTAACAGAGGCCCCCATCTTAGCATTACCAAATTTTGATAAAGTGTTTGAGGTAGATTTTGATGCTTCACATATAGGCATTGGAGATATACTCCGCCAAGCAAGTAGACCCATTGCATTTTTTAGTGAAAAGTTGAATGAGGTTAAGAAGAACTACTCCACTTATGATACAAGCATTGCGACATTGGAAGCATTATTTAGTGCCGAAGGAGTTTGTGTTATTCACTGATCACATTGCCTTACAATATGTAAATACTCAAAAGAAATTGAACAATAGACATGCAAAGTGGGTCTCTTTCTTGCAAGGCTACAATTTTGTTGTGAAGCACAAATCTGGAAAGCAAAATCAGGTTGCAAATGCTTTGAGCAAGCGTGTTGTTCTTTTAACCACTATGGAAAATAAAGTAATTGGGTTTGATTCAATCAATGATCTTTATCTATCTGATCCTGCTTTTGGAAAGATTGTGGAACATCTGAAGAATCGGATGTGGGGAATGTGGGCCTTGTTCGTGATGAATATTTCCTGCAAGATGGTTACCCCTTCAAGGGAAAACAACTTTGCATTGCAACTGGTTCTATACGAGAACATATTAACAAGGAGCTCCATAGTAGTGGCTTGGCAGGGCATTTTGGGAAGGATAAGACATTGTCCTTAATAGTAGATAAGTATTATTGGTCGACGATGAAGAACGACATCACCAAGTATGTGGCACTGTGTAGAATTTGTCAAGTGGCTAAAGGGCACTCCCAAAATACAGGGTTGTACATGTCCTTGGTCAGATGTAAGCATGGACTTTGTATTGGGGCTTCCACATACACAACGAGGTAATGATTCTATTTTTGTGGTTGTTGATAGATTCTCCAAAATGGCTCATTACATTGCTTGCAAAAAAACTATTGATGCATCGAGGGTGGCACAATTGTTTTTTTCAGAAATTGTTAGATTGCATGGTGTACCCAAAACCATTACCTCTGATAGAGATACCTAGTTCTTGGGTCATTTTTGGCGAACTTTATGGAAGAAAGTGGGGACTAAGTTACAGTTCAGCAGTGCCTATCTCGCCCAAACAGACGAACAAACCGAGGTAGTGAATTGAAACTTGGGAAACCTGTTACGAAACATTGTGGGTGAGAAGCCTAAGGAGTGGGATTTGGCTTTACCCAAAGTAGAATTTGCCTACAATAGTTCTGTGAATAGATCCACAGGTAAATCTTCATTTCAGAGTGTTTATGGCCGAAATTCTTCAAGTGTTCTCGATCTATTATAGCTACCGCTTGGGGACAAAATTAGTGATGATGGGGAAGCATTTTCTGAACACATTCAACAATTATAGTAGACAGTGAAAGAGAAATTGCAAGACAGTAACCAACAGTACAAAAGTCTAACAGATGTTGGTCGACGCCCTCAGGTCTTTAAGGAGGGTGATTTGGTGATAGTTTATTTGAGGAAAGAGAGGTTTTCTAGAGGAACCTACCACAAGTTGAAGTACAAGAAGATTGGTCCTTGCAAGATTCTTAAGAAAATCAATGATAATTCTTAAAACGTTGATTTACCAATAGATTTTGATATTTCACCCGTGTTCAATGTTTCTGATTTATATGTATTCCATGGGCCAGATCAGGGAAATAACAACGGGGAGGAGGTGGATTGGCAACAAACCATTCCACGCAGGAAAAAGAAACATATTGCGCGTATCCTAGATAAGAAGATTGCTCAGACTCCACAAAAACAATATAACAAGTATTTGGTATAGTAGGAAGGCTTTACACCGAAGGAAAGTACATGGATCACAAAGAGGGAATTGCAGGCCTTGGACCCTGCTCAGTGGCAATAATTTGAGAACAGCAACTTGCAGGAGCCGCGTTCTTTTCAACCAGAGGAGAATGATGCAAAGACTTTCTGCATACCATAAAACAATAATTTTCACAAAATAGTAATTTTCTAAAGAAAAGTAATTTTCAAAAAATTAGTAATAACGATGCGCTGGATCTATGTTTTTCCAGTTATGTAAATTTATTCGGATTAAAAAAAAAAAAAAAAAAAAAAAAAAAAAAAAGATGATGAGGGGACTATTGGCCATTCTCATATTGCGTATTACTTTGTTTTTGTGTGAATTGTATCTGGTTTTCCTTTGGGCTACATCAGACATGCCCTTTCGTTAATACTGATTGTTATTTACATTATTTTATCCTATTTATATTCATAACAAGAATTCTCAAATTCATCAATCTACACCTCAAGCTAATTTAACATATCACATGAACGTTTTGCAAGGTTACTTATTGCTGCAACAGATATGGTGATGAAACCCTGATGCTGCAAACTGATAACATAACCTTTATAATTGACAGGTGTTGAGAGGCCATGGTGATTTGGACAACAAAATGTATTCTTTAAATTTGACAAAAGATGAATTGGGGCGAATTAAAGTGCTAAACAAAAAGACCCCCAATGTCTCGAGGACACAAGAGAGGGCTAATCAAGATTTTCTTTTGGATATTAATAAAAAGGACCCCAAGGATTTCAATGAAACAATGGATCACCCAGACCCTTATGAAATTCAAATTTGCTTCAAATAGTTAAGCAAGAGGAGGATAGAGAAAACTTAATTCTTTTTTATGCCAAGCAGTAAGCACCAGCTTAAGTCATGAAAATATGAATGCGGTCTTAAAAGAATTTGAAAAAATCAAAAACCTTTCTCTTATACCCATTGAACCAAAAGTTAAGAAGAGGTGTGGACTTCAAAATGTTGAAATGGGTTATCATTTTCCCTAATTTTAGGCCAAAGTAAAAAAAAATCTAACCCGAAAGGCTAAGACAATTTTACATACAATGCTCTGATTGATGGGTATTGCAAAGCAGGTAGTGTAGAGGAAGGTGAGAAGTTAGAAATGCTAATGGTCGAAAGAGGGTAAGCCAATGAGACCTTCGATTTTTTAACAAGCCAAAAACTTAGGCAAAAAACTCAGCATTGATTCCATAAATGAAAACTCTATCATTTTGTCTCTAATCCAGATGGTGACAAAGCATAAGTAATCAATACCGTCTTCTTACTTACTAAAGAGAATCTTGTTATACTATACCTTTGTCACTCGACGCTCCAGTCAACGACGATGGCGGCTCCAATGAACGACGACGACGGCTCCAGTGAATGACGGTGACGACTCCAGTGAACGGCGATGACACTCAGTACTCCAGTCAGCGGCGATGACACTCCACTCATGTCTCACAGTAGGCGGCTTGGCCTTGTCGCAATCGGCACTCACAGTCGGTCACTTGGCAGTTGACTAAACTCGGCGAAAATGATTCAGCAAAAAAGATAAACGGTAAACATAAAAAACCTTGGGTAAATAAACTTTAAGGTGAATTTGTAAATAGGTTAGGTTCTGGGTGAGTTAAAAAAATAAAGATAAAAATATTCAAATCCGTTCCCGGCGGCAGGAGATCGTAATTCGTTTTCCAGAAGAGGCGATTCCGTTTCATAAACGCCCAATACGTATTCACTGTGAGTGAAAATGACCATTTTTCAAGAAAAACTCACAAAAAACTTTTCAGATCCACACTCGCTGTTTCCAGAAAAAAAAACCTCCCAAAAATGTATTCGAGTCGTTTTAACAATGCATCATATCTAAATCCGGATACGAAATGGAGAACGTCATTTTCTGGGGGTAGCTTTGCGTATGCAGCAACCTAGCCTTTAAACTTTCCAACAATATGTTTAAAGGAAAAAATTTAGGTTCCACTTTACCTTCGAGCTCTACCTTCATTTTCAGAGGAGGATTCTCTTGACAGGTGGTTTCTGGGTGTTGAAAATCGTAATTCCAACTGCGCATGAGTGTTTCAGCGTGCAGCGATCCCAACAACCCCAGCGATTCAGCCCAGCGACTTCAGCAATAAGCAGTTAGCAACACAGGCAGTTCAGCGACTGAGCGATGACCGAATTGCCGATATCGCTATCGGCATTTTCAAGTGGTGCATTACCTTTTCATAAGTGAGCAGTCGCCGACAACCCAGACCCGACGATGGTATTAATCCATTTTAATAGATTATCAGGTCCATATTATTTTCGCTATCGGGAAAACCAAGTGGGCAGTTCGTTTTTCATGCGATATGTTATGACCCGATATTCTGGACCCGATTGATATTCAACATTTTGCTTAATATTATTTCGGGTCCGCCAATGGGTTGTTTCATGTTTTTATGAATTTTAGGCATATATTATAATATATACATATCGGAGGTATCAGGCCATGTGTGATCGGGATTTCGGAATCGGGGGAAACCATCGGTGCACATAGTTGTGTCATGCGATGAAGTCTGGACCCGATAGAGTTCCAAAAGCATATTGTATGATGTTGATGTAAAGGCCTGGAAAATGATTTTGACGTGAAGTGAAAGCTTTCCTACCACCGTTTATCTCAGTAAACAGTAAATGCTATTTACTGTGGTTGGTAAGTTTTTTGATGAAGTTTTAATTTTTTCCTGAGCGGGAGTATGGGCATAGAAAAATATCAGTAAAATCATTTAATTCTTACTGTCTTCTTTTTACAGAAGCATGGCGATGTAAGTATCCTCTCCCATAGTCATATATCAATGTAATTTTTTTTGGTAAATGAATGTAGAGAGAGGTGAAAAGCACAGCAGTGCGAAAGCAATGTTTAGAACATGCATTTTTGAGTCAGGCAGTAGCGTGAGTAAAAACTCCTGTGTAATTTTTTTTAGGTGAAATGCAAGCGGTGAATCCCTCTGTGAGAGTGGAAGTTTAAAATACGTAATTGCATTCTATTTTAACAGAAATCCTTGGTGTGTGTATAAACTCTGTCCTCTGTGCTCAGAATTTTTCTTATGCTTCCACTGTGTTAAAAAGACCCTGTGAGAAAACAGAGCATTGTCTCTGTGTGAAATTTTTATTGTTGTTTTTGGGATTTTACATGAAAAATCCCCAACAGTGGTATCAGAGCTAGTCCAGGCTCTTTGAAGACAATCAAAGAAGCTGTAGGAAGGATTTTTGTTGCAGCAACTTCTCCAGCAGAGTGAAGACTTAGCAAAAGAATTCAGGTATCTCTCAGACCAGTTTTTGTGTTACTACTGAAAGAACAGTCAGTATTTTAAATACACAGTCAAGGATTTAAAGGCATAGCTGAGAATGCAAGGAATGGCTAGCACAAGCACTAGCATGGGTTTGTTTAACCCTCAATTCCCACAGTTCAATGGGACAAACTATGACTATTGGGCAATAACTATGAAGGCCCTGTTTGCCTGTCAAGATTTATGGGAACTTGTTGAAGATGGTTTTGATGAACCAGCAAATGAGACTGAGTTTAACAGATTAACTCAGGCAGAGAAAGACCTATTGAAGAGCAATAGGAAGAAGGATTCAAAAGCCCTTGTATTTTTGTATCAAGCATTAGACAAGAGTGTGTTTCCAAGGATAGCAGGAGCTAAGACATCCAAAGAAGCATGGCAAACTCTCAAGACAACCTACCAAGGCATGGAGAAAGTGAGGACAGCTAAACTACAGTTGCTGAGGAGAGATTTTGAGAATCTGTGCATGAAGGAGTTAGACAATATTGACTCATTCTTCACACATGTAATTGGCTTGGTCATACAAATGAGGACTCATGGAGAAACCATTGAAGAAAGGAGGATTGTGGAAAAAATACTGAGGGTCTTACCCTCAAAGTTTGATGCTATTGTCACCACCATAGAAGAGACAAAGGATCTCTCAAACTTTTCGGTTGATGAACTTCATGCATCACTGATAACTCATGAGCAGAGGTTGAGTAGAAATGAAAACTCATCTCTAGAGCAAGCCTTCAAGACCTAGATGTCCTTTGGAAGAGGAAGAGGTCAAGGTAGAGGAAACAAGAGAGGAAGAGGCAGAAGCCAGAACAGAGGTGGAAGGAACAATCCAGCAAATGCTCAAGGAAGAGGCAGCAATTCAGATCATAACCAAGGCCATGGCAGCAACCAACAAAGAGGACAAAATCATGCTCAAGGACAGAGGTATGAAAAATCCAATGTCCAATGTTATTATTGTAAAAAATATGGGCATTATGCCAATGAATGTAGGAAGAAGCAACATGATATGTGTAATACTTCTAGTGCAAATATCACTAGAGAAAATATCAGCCAAAATAATGTTTTATTAGCTTGTAACATGGCTGAAATGAATAGTGAAGATATATGGTTTCTAGACTCAGGTTGTAGTAACCATATGATAGGAAACTTAGCTTTGTTTTCTGCTCTAGATCAAGGTGTGAAGTCACAAGTCACACTTGGGACTGATAGCAAAATCTCTGTTATGGGAAAA